>JACCPG010010995.1:0-180839 GCA_016069955.1 Drepana arcuata | reverse complement strand
AGCTCGTGGTGTGACTAATCACTGTACTTAAGTTCAGAAAAACTCATTGGTACAGTCGGGATTCGAACTTGCGACCTTTGCGTCGCAGGCAACTAATATACTTGACAAATGGCGAATCCATCTATTTTTCTCGAGCGCAATTATACATAAACGTCATTGAATTTATTTTCAAACGTCCGTAGGTTTCCTATCGATGTTTTGCTTTACCGTAAAACTCGTGGAGTGACACCACGAGGTTTACTGGGAAGAAAAACATGACCCTTTAGGGTAAGGGAAGGCGTAAATAAGTTCATGGGAAAGCGTGAAGAGATATATACATATAAATGTATATACATTGTACGTGGGTGTGTGGGTATTACCTATACACCTCTGCCCCTTGGGGACTGCTCCGAGGATCCTTGTGGGAAGGCGTGAGGATATATATTATTATTATTATTATGATATACATTAATATTCGAATTGATAAGGGTATAGATGTTCTATATATTCAGTTTGCACGAGGCCATCATATTCCATATCAAAGTTCTGTCAATATGCAAATCGCATCGCTGAAATGAAATGCACGCGTTACTTGCATCCAGTGAAACTTTGATGTCTGTGCCAGCACCAGACATTGGATATTTTACGTACCTATGCTAAAACAGGAACGATGTGTACGTCAATCGATTTAAACCAAAATTTTAGAAATAGGGGCTAGAGCTACCCGATTGGGAATTTATAAGGCCGTTTGGTCCAGTTAGCTGAGAAACTCAAAGTTGCAGCTTCGATTCCCGCTAAGAGTGGATATTTGTGTGATGAATACGAGTATTAGTAATGTATTCTTGAATGTCTTGAATATGTATGCATGCATCTACCTATTTATGTAAGCATGTGAAACGTTGCCTAGTTCCCATCACACAAAGTTGCTTAGTTTGGGACTACATAGTTATATTTGACGTGGAATTGGACGTAGCGACTGGAATAAGTAATTATTTATGTAAGCAATAGTACGCTTAAGGCATGTGAGGTAAATTGTCTATATGTATACAGCCGTCGCTTAGACATTATTACATTAAGGTTGACAATACTATCCAAGAGTACTGCCAGTTTGCTGCAATCTTTTGTGGAGGTACGAGGTACGGTACGGAACCCATTCGGGCAACTCAAATTTGGAATGGGATATCCGTTGTACCTCTTCAGTATCTTGCTTAGCTCGTCCGGAGATCACGTGTGGAATAACGGGGGTCAAACCTACGGAAGCGTGCAGTGTGAGTCCTCAAACTAACTATACAAATAAATAAAATTTGAGTGTCTGTAATATTAAAACAGCCGCTGCATTCTACTAAATGCATCCATATGTACATATGCCAAAATTTTATTTTTATTTTTGTCTGTGTGTTTGTCTGTTTGTTCCAGCTAATCTCTGAAATGGCTGAACCGATTTTGACGGAACTGGCAGATAGCTGATGTAAGAAGGAATAACTTAGACTACTTTTATTTTAGAAACGAAACCATAACAATTTTGTTAAATAATGTAGGTTCAACACAAGCCGTAATAAAGGGCCGAGCCTTTCACGGGTCTCGTAAGAGATACTTTAATAAATAATACGGCACATATCAAGGTTCCCATCTCTAGGGCACAAGCCATGCCGGAAGCTCCGATGCCTCCAGATTCCACTATTACATATTTTTAAATATTAATTCGTTCTGACAGATTTGTTTAAAAATATATAATATTCTTAAACAAATCTGAACTATGTTTAAGAATATTATATATTATATTATATTATATTATATATTATAATTTTTCTGAACTAAGTTTTATGAAATATAATTTATATTACGTGATCACGTGACAGATGGCGTATCTTAGGATCTTTGCTCAAACCTTCCCCTCAAATATATGGAAGCTTTTACTTATTTTATTTTGTAAAGTTGTAAGTAGTGCGATTTCATTAACACAGAAAATGGAAGGTCAAGAACAAGATGTAAGGACAAATTATATATCTAGAAACCACTAATCAAGAAAGTGGAAGTAGCCCTCTATCGTGGGAGGTGTAAACAGGAGGGAGGCTTATGCCCAACACAGGGAAATAGAGAGATAATGACAAAAGCGAAAAAAGATGATAAAAGTTAGGGGTTGTATGGTGAAAGACTAATTCGTCTATGCTCTCTAGGTCTATCTTTAGGCCTATTTTCTTATCTTTTAGGAAACCTCCCGCAGCTTTACGAGCTCAAAGTAAATGCTTTAATTATGAATATTTTATTCTATACAAGAGTTATATTTTCGATTAACTACGTTTGGCCAATAAGTAAATAGGTCAAGCTAATAACACGAACATCAATTTGTTCAGTTATGATATTATTTCATATAATAAACTATTTTTGTTGTAAGAACACAGAGCCAACATATGCTGGGCCCGATAAAACCACTCGATATTTGGTGGGCAATGCGTGACCGTGGCTGGAGCCCTTCTGGTATTGCCATTGTCGATTACCCAGCATAATTTCTCGGAACTCGCTACCTAGAGCTAGGAAAGGATCAAAATAACTCGTTTGGTATTGCTAACGCATTTTAACTATGGAAACCGTCTACCGCCAGGCGGTTATAATTGTGTCGAACCTGTAAGGCAAAAAGCAATCGACGAATTTATACCTAGCCTTCCTTTTTTGAACTCGTTTAATTGTACTCAAGAGACTAAATACGCACATTTGACAATAAATTCATTCGAAATTTGAATCTGAAAAAAAATTCATAAATCAATGAGGTTTTATCTATAGTCCTCAGTTATATATAATACATCATTGGTATAAATTCGATATTTAAATTGGGCGATGTACGCTTGATCATTACTATAAACATAATCTTTAGACCTTCCCTTACGTACATCGTGAAAGGCAGAGAGAATAGAGCGCCATCCATTAGAAGCCCATCAATCCAAATCCCATCAAGATGCAAATTTTCTAGTTCCAAGCATAGACTAGTAGGCTCTTTCTTATGACTTATGATGAAGACGATAAACTTATACATACATACGTGCGTGACTAACTATCGTAAACCGGTACCGTAGTGCACTATAAATAATTTAAACCCAATTCCCCGTAGAACTTGAAAAATGGGCCAATATTTGAGTTATACTGCTGCAATGCTGTTGCTACGAAACTAGTACAAATTTTTAGTCCCAAATCTAAGCTAATATATTATGATAATTGAAGCGTGTTCCATATCACGTTAGATTTGTTAGACGTTAGGCAGCATTGATTTTGAATTTGGAATCTTGACCATGGATTCAATTTTTTATATTATGTTCTTTACCATTGTGCAAAGAATATATAAGAAGGGTAACCAGAGCCCTAGCCCTCACGCATATTAAATATGAACAAATGCTTTAAAAAGCGACTGGATACCGGAAACTTGATACTTGCTTGTTGTTTGTGATACTTGTTTTATTTCATCGTTATGAAAGCATACGTTATTCAAAAAGTACGAAAGCAAAAGTGTGTGTAAGAAGAGGCAGAGGAAGGCCACGTTCCAACTACCTGGATCAAATAGATCGGACTCTGAAGGACGGGAACGTTAAGAGTACTCGAAACCGACGAGCATGTATGAAGAGACTGATGAATGTGAACGAAGCGAAAGAGGTATGTAAGTCTAGAGAGAACTGGCGCTCTATACCCTCTGCCTACCCCGTCAGGGACTTGGCGTGATGATATGTATGTATGTATGTATGTACGCTATTCAAAACGCCTACCACTTCTAGAAGACACCTGTTCTATTTTCTGAGACGTAAAGATATACACATTTCTACCATACAAGGTATACATATTTCATAGGTTACAAGGGAAGCACTTTGAAGTTTGGTTAGTGTACTTTGTCACAGGGGCGTGATGTAAGAGTAATGTTATCTGGGCCTACATCCCTTGTCAGCTTCAGGCCGGCGCGGTGTAACACTCACGCCGACATGTCTTGTCAGCAGTAATGGTTGTCTCGAAATGTGGTTTGTCGACGCGCTGGCCAGGTCTTAGGGCTTAAAATATGTGTATGGGCACTTAATCATTAGGTAGGTATATAAGTTTTTAGTTTTGTTTTTAATGTATTATATAATATAAAATATCCTCACGCCTTCCCATAAGGGTAGGTAGAGGTGCATTAGTAGTACCCACACCTCCACTTTCCGCCAGTGATATATTTTAGAATTTATATTTATCTTGCTACCTACATACTTATTACTTATACTTAAAGTATTAATATGTAACTTATAGTAGAAGGCGAGATAAAGCAAAATAGTTGTATCAAAGAACAAATGACCCTTTAACCTGTTTACGATAACAAAATGATAGTGATTAGTGGGTAAAACTAGGTAAAAGCGCCAGTATAGCTTATTCAACGCTCCGATTTATATTCATAAGACTAGCCAAAGCCATCAGCGCGCAAATAATACGCCAAACACCATTCAACGGTTACTGTCACCGAAAGAAATGAGAAAATGGGTTGTTCTGTTAATTTTTGTATAAAACTCCATCACTACTCCAATTTGTTAACAATCTCTGATATAATTATGTCGTCACCAATACTCAGATTCAGACTGCATAGTATTTTGTTTTTCTGTAAGGCTCATTTTTCAAAAAAGTTCTACAGTATTGTAAATCATGCATATAAATCTATATTTTCTTTTTTTTTAGTTTTTCACGAAGGTCGAAAAGAAAAGTATGCTGCCAACATAGTATAACTCTGCAAACACAGAGTGTCAACGCGCAAGTAATACTTCGGTATTGTAAGCGTAAATAGGCTGCGGTAACCGTTTTCCATCGGGTGGGCCGCATGCATGTTTGCCAGTCTTGTTGTATAAAAAACCGACATAGTTTGCAGCGTGAGTGGGACCGTGGTGTTACCACCGCTAACTACTAGGCAAGCCAAATGTTTGCCACTTTATTAGTATAATAATAACTATCCAAAATGTTGGTGACACAATCGGAATAAAGTACGCAAAGTGCATCAGAGATAGGTATTAACGCTAGGCTAAATATGCAAGGTGCACTAATACTCGTGGAAATAGTATAAGTAATGAAGCTATCGTGCCGGTGTGGAATGCTCATTTGTATGTTTACACGAACCGTCCAAAGCAAACTGGATGGATTTAATGTATATATGACGCATTTCCGCACAACAAAATTAAAAGGAAAGATCAGACTCATGTGGCAGGTTTGAATAATCACCCGAAAGTCAAGATAGCATGTTCAAATCCGTGGTCTGATGTGTGACCACAAGTATTTTTTAACTTATATCAGCTTTTAGACGTTTAAGATCGACGCGTGGAAGGTTGCACTCGTTTAAAGTAATTTAAAGGCCAATAATAATGTCATTAAGCTTTAAAAATGGCGACGGACTCGACATCCGTTATGTTTGCGCTTAAATATCTATCCGGCGGAAAGAGGATGTCGTCCTCCTTTGGGGATGCATGTAAGGGAGTGAAGATGCTTTGCCTTTGAAAAACACCGGTAAAAATATCTACTTCCCGTCGTAATCCTAGGAGTAACGATGTCAAAACTACGCATCACTATCGGTATTTTTACATATCATATCATCACGCCGAGTCCCTAACGGGGTAGGCGGACTTGTAGGAAATTTAACATTTTACAAAATTAAAATTTTACTATGCCATTTGTTTAAATAAACTAAGGGAAACTAAATAATAAGGGAAATATGAAAATTGCATGGATTTTCTTAATCTCAATCATTTGCCCATTTATTCCGTTAAGCTTTTGGCAGTAAGTCAAGTATGCTATCACATAAATATCCTTCAAATTATAAGAATTGTGTTTTTATTTTTTTGATGAATTATCATAATGTGAGTTATGATCTAGACATTTATATAAACGGCTAAACATAGACAAATTTAAACCTTTTAAAAAAGGAAGACCATTCGACACGTTTATACGTAATACGTAGCTGTCCCATCCGGCTTCGTTTGGATCTATCGGATTTAATAGTCTAGACCGCTAGTCAATTCTAACCATTTTCTGTTCTGTTAAATATAATCATAATCATCAATCATAATAACAAGCGTGGTGGCCGAGTGGTTCGAGCAGTTGCCTGCGACGCAAAGGTCGCAAGTTCGAATCCCGACTGTACCAATGAGTTTTTTCTGAACTTAAGTACAGTGATTAGTCACACCACGAGCTTTACGGTGAAGGAAAACATCGAGAGGAAACCTGCATACGTCTGAGAAGAAATTCAAAGGCGTATGTATAGTCGTGCTTGAGTAACGGCGATGGACTCGCCATCTGTCACGTTGGCACCTAATATACCTCTGGCGGAAAGTGGGTGTCTGGGTATTACCTATACACCTCTGCCTACCCCTTTGGGGACCCTTGTGGGAAGGCGTGAGGATATATTATATTATTATATAAATATAATCGTGACCAATACCAGACTAATTAATTTTGAATTAATTCCATTTTAAATTTGATACATATTTTTCATATTTTTTATTGCTACCAATAGCCAGATTGATACACGGAAACGACAGCAGTATATGCAGATGACTATAATATAAGCGTATTGGCTTGTTACTGAAATATTATATATCGTGAGCCGTGGTAGCCGAGTGGCATCGAGTTGGAATCCCAACTGTATCAGTGGGTTTTTCTGAACTTAAGAACAATTAATCACCCCACGAGCTTTAGGGTGAAGGACATCATCGGGAGGAAACCCGCGAGAAGAAATCCAAAGGCATTTGGAAAAACGTTCTTAAGTAACGGCGATGAACTTGACGTATATCACGTTGGCACCTAAAATGTATCTCTAATGGACTGCCCTAACCCTAACTCTACCCGGTGTGAAGATATAACAACTGATCAATGTACTCCTCCAACATTACAAATCAACTCATAATTCCAATTGTAAGATCTCATGAATAAGACAATGCCTTAAGAAACTCGCAAATTTGTGATGAATATCAGATAACCTTTGTATTAATATTTGATCAGCAAGCTTAATTGGTAAGTAGCCGAACTTAGCGGGACTTTAATTTAAGTTATCTTTCAATCTCGGATCATAAAAGAAAGTTCAAGTGGATTCCCATGTAGTAACTTTGGTAAAAGCTATATCGAAATACAACAAGGAATTGATAAAATATTACATATTTTTTTATCTTCAATGCAGAGCTGTAGAAAGAAATCAGATTAGATTGATTCAGGTCAGAGAGAAATTAAATACTGCTAGCCATTCACAAATGGTTAGAAGTATTTAAAAGACATAAATAAATATTATTAAATGTGAAAGTTTGTGAGGATATTAGGTACTACCATACGAAATGGCAGGCATGGCATTGGATGAAAGGGCCTACAGCTAAACACTCCTTTAGTATCCTCACGCCTTCCCACAAGGGTCCCCGAAGGGGTAGGCAGAGGTGTATAGGTAATACCCACACACCCACTTTCCGCCAGAGGTATATTAGGTGCCAACGTGACAGATGGCGAGTCCGTCGCCGTTACTCAAGCACGACTATACATACGCCTTTAAATTTCTTCTCAGACGTAGGCAGGTTTCCTCTCGATGCTTTCCTTCACCGTAAAGCTCGTGGTGTGACTAATCACTGTACTTAAGTTCACAGTAAACACTCCATTAGTGCTTAGCCAATAGAGAGAGATAAGGGTACCCTGTGGTGTTAGAACTTAAGCTTAGTGTTGCTGATTAGCGAGCTAAGGTGCTAGTGGCTCGGCTTGAAGACTTGCACTTGCAACACTTGCAATGAACGGTAACCTTTAGGAATTAATTTTCTAGAACCTTGTCCAACTCAACATATCCCAGTAATGATAAATAATAAACCATGTTGAAATCAGACAAAAAGACATTAAAAATAATCATCAAGTAATTTTATGTTAAATTCGTTCCGAATACGATTTTTCAAAGCGATAGTTCAAAATTTTAACGTGTTGGTTAAAAATATTGTAGAGTCAGATTTGTCACGAATGTACAGCCAACAAACAGTACGGTGGTTAGCAAACATTTGCCCACAACTCCAACTGGCGCCGCGAATGTCTGTATTTTCTATTTACAATAGCAATGTTGCGACTTTAACGTCATGCAACTGTGCTCTTGAATTGCGTTGCATTATTTTCACACAAATCAGATAACTATATTAGTGAGATTTTCCGGCAGTGTTCATTCAGATATTATAACATATCTTCACGCCTTCCACATGGGTCCTCAATGGGGTGTAAAGTATGTAAAGGTGTGTAGTATCCACACACCAGAGATACATTTTTAAGTGCTACGTGACAGATGGCGAGTCCATCGGCGTTTCTCAAGCATGACTATACATAGTTCTATAAATTTCTTCTCCAGCATGCCCGTTTCTTCTCGACATTTTTTCGCCGTAAAGCTCATTTTGTGACTAATCTATGTTCAGAAAAACTCATTGGTACGGATTCGAGCTTACAATCTTTGAGTTCCAGGTTCAAATCACACCTCGGCTCTTTTTAATATTATTGCAGATTTACTTAATTTTCCTCACGCCTTCCCAGAAGGGTCCCCGAAGGGGTAGGCAGAGGTGTATAGGTATAACCCACACACCCGTTTTCCGCCAGAGACATATTTTAGGTGCTAATGTAATGGATCGTCGCCGTTACTCAAGCACTTGCTCAAGGTTTCCTTCACCGTAAAGCTCGCGGTGTGACTAATCACTGTACTTAAGTTCGGAAAAATTCAATGGTACAGGTGGGATGCGAACTAATTTTTTTTGTGTTGCAGGCACCTCGAACCGCTCAGCCACCACGGCTTTTCTAATTTTACCTTTAACATCGTGGACGACCTTATGAGGCAAATCGAAGAAATCAAATAACGTCAATACTTTGTCCTATGTGATCTCCATTAAATTTTTTCCACCGCTTAAACCCCAAGCCATCGCTCATTTCAGGGCCATCTCTCATCTGTGCTGTGATTAATGACCACGTTTTGATATTATCTTATTCGCGTGGCCGTTAAGAATGTACGTGACGCTTTTTTTTTCTAAAAAGATAAGAGAAACTAAAGGAAATTTACGAGCAATGGACGTGCTTGAATGATGGAGAGGTGACAAGCTTCGAGGTTATGGGCTGGTAAAGAATTTATGATAGTGTTGGTGGATTTTCGTTAAACTGTCGACAAATTTTATCGATCATAACTAATTATATTAATTAATATTTTCTTAGGATATGGAACGTCAACATTACTAAAAACCAGCGAGCATGTATGAAGTGACTGATGAATGTGGATTAAACGAAGGAGGAGGAGGAAAGAGGTAAATTTAGAGAGAGCTGGCTCTCTACTATCACTACCTACCCAGTGAGGGACTCGCTGTGTTATGATTACTTTTTGAACCGTGGTGGCCAGGTTATCTCCTGCAAAGTCGATACTGCAGGTTCGAATCTTCGTGTCTTCTATACGCTCTCTCCATATGTGTATTCACATATCCAGACTTCTCAACTACTGTATGGTGATTAATTACATCGTGGGATTTACATTGACTTTTTTTTTATTAATAAGTTAAAAATAAACACGTGCCCGCCTCATAGTAAGCGGCTACCCCCGCCTGTGGACGTTTGAAATATAGCTCGCGCGTTGCCCACCCTGCAGAAATATTTTCACACCCCTTTTTGAAAGGTACCATTCTGTACTTTCTAGCAAAAACCTCCAAACTTAAAACTTAACTGAAACGCCAACTTGTTAAACACGTCTAATATGCAATAACTAAACTGAGTAAATTGGTAGAAATTGATAGCAAAACTTTATGTAATTGTTGTTAAATGACTGCATTGATTTCACAAGCAAAACTATTCTATCCCTTACGGCCCGGCGTAAATTGATAGCATCAAAATCGCGTAATAGGGCCACAAGACTGGCTACAGTTGGCAACAATGTGGAGCCTATTACGTAGTTCCATTGTAGACGAGCCGAAGGGGAGGCTAAGCCGAGAGTAATCGATATCGCTAACGGTCATTATGTCTTATGATAGAGTTGGCTCGGGCTTAGCATTCAGTAGAGATACAGTGGAAATACGTGCCTCTCGACAGGTTAAGAAGGATTTAAGGAATCTTTGTGAGATATGAATTGCACGAGGGGTCGTTACACAGCTATGATCGTTTACCATTAGCTTGTTTGTATCCACCTTCGTGGTTAAAATATGAATTTCTGAATCTGGACTTGTATTACATCATAAAATATATACCTATGTATACATAGTTTTATCCTCACGCCTTTCCACTAAGGGTCTCCGAAGGGGTAGGCAGAGGTATATAATTATAGTCACGGCGGGGATATGAACAGATGACAGATATAGTCGATAACGAGACTATATAGTCGTGTTCATCTGTCACATCATATGTCACGTGTCACAGTATCTCCTTTGCACTTTTTGTGCACCTTTTTTTTTTACTACCTTCTGGTCTAGTGGTTAGAGCTCCTGACTGCGAAACTTGAGGTCGCGGGTTCGAATCTTGCGGAGGGCAGATATTTGTGTGATGAACGCGAATATTTGTACCTTAGTCTTGGATGTCCTATGTATTTAAGTATATACCTATCTATATAAGTAAATATATCGTTGTCTAGTTACCATAACACAAGCTTAGCTTAATTTGGGACTAGGTCAATTTGTGTGGAATTGTCCCAGGTATTTTTTTTTTTTGACGTTTTATAAGTGCCCATCTTTTTTTCTCTGCTGGTATCGTCACGATGGTTACCTTCACCGTCAACCTCGAGTGTGACAAATTACTTTACTTATTAAAGTATATATATGAATATCGATATCTACCGAGCGACAGTAGCACAACACTAGGTGTCACTTTCAGCAATGACTAGTGATAGATAGCCCACATCTATTATAAACAAGGGTGGCGATCGACCTCCAAGACCCAAATTGCTACAGAACACCTTTACAGCATCACTTTATATCCTAGTATATTAAAATGACAAACTGTTTGGGAACTTTGAACTTTCTTAGCGTTATTCGATGAGTACGCTAAAATTTAAATTAGGAACTTCGGAACATTTTCTTTTTATTTAGAAATTTGTTTTTACCGGCCGTATGCTCTGAGGACAAACTGCCTTGGCTGAAAGTATACGGACTTATACTAAAAATATTGCTAAATTTTTGATAGTTATGGAAGGCTGATGAAGAAAATGATGGCGGGACAACTAGTAGCGCTCGATCATGGGGAGTAGAAAGAGGAGGGAGGTCTTTGCCCAGCTGTGGGACCTAGGTACTTAAAATAAATAATATATGTATACATTAACATCCGGACTTGCCACCTGTCTAGTGTTTTATTATTATTACATCCTTACGCCTTGCACAAGGGTTCCCGAAGGGGTAGGCAGAGGTATATTGGTAGGTACCCACACACCAACTTTCCGCCAGATATAAATATATTTCAGATGCCAACAAAAAACCAAGCATTAAATACATGTTAAACGGACATTTAATGAATATGCTTTTTTACAATAATATTTTTTTTACTCATTAACACTATACTTCATTCAAATTGATTAAAATATATTTTCAATTTCTTAGTTTGATTTCCTATAAAAGCATGTTTTTCTGTTGTTTTTTATTCATTTTAAATCTGAAAGATAATTTCAGATAGCGCGTTCAAACAATTTAACTCTCTGTAATATATGAGTCTAGATTCGTAATTTTAATGACAACGATTGATCAATTCATATCATTTTGCGGAATCATTATCGTAGAAAGAATAATTTGAAAGCAATTTTGTATATTTGTCTGCACAGCTCAATTTCCAATTCAATCGGCCGCGTGGTTTGCATGTACATAATGGAATAATAGTCAATACCCCTAATTGATATTTTATCATAGTAATACATTGATTGATATTTCATACAATTTAAAACGAGCCACAGTTATCATTAAACAGAGTTTTTCACAGAGTATGCAAAGAGAGAGTGAGCTTATTGTCCTTGGGAGCTAAGAGACGTAGGGTATAACGGATTTCCCGTTCGAATTTGGAGCTGACTGAGCTGATTTTACAAAAAAATTGATAATTAAATCAATAACAACAAAATGTATTCCTAATAACTAAATTAATTAACTGTAACTAAACTTTTTAAAATTATAATATAAATAAATCATTAAGGCACATAATAATAATAATATCCCGTCGCTTGTTGTACGCTTTCCAAATTCGCTCCCAAAAACTATCCCCATATACCTAGGGGTGTGTGAACGCATTATGCCTACACACACATTTTCCGCCGTAGACACATAAAATATACCTAATATTTTAGGTGCCACCGTCACAGATGGCGAGTTCATTGCCGATTCCTTCATCCGTAATTAAGTTAATAAATAAAGTTAATTATGTTAAATTCTCATTTTCAAAAAACCTCATTGGTACAGTGGGGCTTCGAGCCTGCAAAATTTGTGATGCAAGCGTATCGTTACCAGTGGTAAACTGTTTCTTCACCGTTTCTCGAACCAAATAGTTGACCGTCAATCAGTCTGGTGATCTGAAATCCTGACTGGAAAGCTTGAGACCGATGGTTTGATTGCTGCTGACGTTACTCTTGACATTTGCCTTAGTCTTGGATTTCATTTAATTATTCATGAATTAAATGAATAAGTAAATAAATTAAATAATTAATCTATAACAAAATATTTATATTCGCCAGAAATCTTATTAATAGTCCATGCGTACGTGTATGTGAACATATATTTTATATATAGGGCCCACCTGTATCAGGATCAGAGGCCACGTTCCAGGCGGCCAGGATTCCAAAAAAATAACCTCCTCACAATACGTGTCCTATCAAAAAGCACAGCTTTCTTCTTTAAAAAGCTATTTAAAGAGAACTACCTACCCCTTTAGTTGATGGTCGAGGGTCTTTGACCTTAGGTTATTGGGCGTGTAGACTAACAGCGCAACCGTTGCTGACTCTACATCCCAGATGCTGACAATCTCGTAACTTAAGTTACTAAGATACTTCAATTGCTCGTATTTTTCGGCTTTAACGAGATACACATTCTGATTAGTAAGATTGATAAGTAGCATAATTGAATTTACTATCACGGATAGTTTTCAGAATCGCCAGCCCTACATTATTGGTTGAATAATGTATGCGCCCATTCCCTGTAACGTGCGCCCTAATAAGGGCAGGTAGCTGACGAGCCTCGTCCCATTACCCATCTGTTTATTAATAAACTAGTGGATTTCTTCGTTAGTTCCCTAACACACAGCTGCGGTTAGGTGAGTTTGCTAAATTCGCTGCTTTACTGAGAAATCCCAGTGAAGATGAGGGATGGTTTGAGCTAGGACTAAGGCTTCAAATAGATTTTTAGTTTTTCAATTACTCTTTACGCCTCCATCGCAGTCCACGAAGGGACAAAAAAATACCCTTTTGTCGCAGGAGCTTTATTTAGCTAATAACATGACAGATGGCGAGTTAGCACCGTTTCTCAACCACCGCTATACACAAGGACCTATTTGCATCTCTTCTCAAACGAGTGGAGGTTTCTTCTCAATGTTATCGTTCATCGAAAAGCTCATGGTGTAATAAATCATTGTTCTCAACTTCCATGAAACCTATTGATACAGATCGCTAAAGATCGAACTTATGATCTTTATTTTAAAAATTTATGGATCTGTTTTTGTAGGTAATTATAAATTTAGGACCTGGATGTTTGTCGTTGTCACACAAGCAATTAATTCATAATGCTACATAATCTCTTTGATCTCATAATACGTTACGAGAGATACTATTTCTTACATCTGATTCGTATATCTTGGTCTTCTAAGATATTCATAAAGAAGCTGTCATGTAATGGGGCCTAACATATTTACGCTCTCGACTGTACTTAACAGTGGGTACTCTTGTTTCATCGACGAAAATATATACCTATAAATAAAATTACCAGTCCAGCCCCAGGCCTAAGCCGAGGTCCGTACCCCACCGGAGGTGCCCTTAGCTGTGTTGCTTAGTACATTAAATTGCCTTGCTGGAGGCCTAGGTGTCGCCATTGTTGTTGAGTAGCAAAAGTTCCCGGAACTCACGCTACTAGAGACATTTACATTTAGGAAAAAAAAAGTTTCGACGACGATTGTCATGTAATGTAAACAATTTAATAAGTACCTATCTTCGAATATTCTTTTGATAAATATGGTAACGAATTATTAAATAGTGACATCGTTAATCACGTCACGTATAAGGCGAAGTGCGTTCACCGTATCAATGAAACTGACGAATCACCAATCATGGGAGACTCGTGTTCAGTTAAATCGCTCGAAGAAAAAATATCGCTGAGTCAGACGATTATAATAAGTCGATGCAATCCACACTTAGTATACCTAATAGAAAGTAATACAGAAATAGTTAATGGGCCCCACGTTTTTATTTTAGTCTAATAAGTCTAAAAGCTATTCTGTCTAGTACTAAAATATTTCTGAACTAGGTCAAAATACCTACTTGTTATAGTGTGGGCTGCTTAGTTTAGCTACCAAGCAAACCCTGGTGTTAGTGTTATTTCATGAACTGGCTTTCGGCCGCTGTCATGGTTCATGTTATGACAACCACTACCATCAGAGATATTAATGACCGAAATCACCTACGTAGGTTGATAGGTAAGTAACTATTTATTTATTTTGTAGTTTTCAGTGCACATAAAATAAAACCGTTTAACTTAAAAGTTTTTTTTACCGATTTTTATTTTCTTGTTTTTAGTATTTAGTGAAATTGTCTACCGTATATTCCTCATTCTATTTAATTCATTCAGTGCATCATTATTACATGGTTTCTTACCTGATAATTTAGTACAATCTAATTCCTCAATACATAGCCCTTCCAGAGACTTGACTCGACTTAGAGCCACGTATGCTTGTCCTTCCTCAAAACAATTTTGAGCCCAAATATACTACTGCATGGTCGACGGTGCTGCCCTGCATTTTATTTAACCTGTCGTGGCGTTGCTCAGGTGTTTCTGAAGCTTCTTACTCCTTTCGTCTCTCACGCCGTCCTGTTAACCTGGACTCATGACGCTCAAGTGTTTCTGACGCTATTAGCTCTCTTCGTCTGTCACGTTGTGATGCTAGCCTGGACTCATGACGCTCGGGTGTTTCTGACGCTATTAGCTCTCTTCGTCTGTCACGTTGTGATGCTAGCCTGGACTCATGACGCTCGGGTGTTTCTGACGCTATTAGCTCTCTTCGTCTGTCACGTTGTGATGCTAGCCTGCACTCATGACGCTCAGGTGTTTCTGACTCTACCAGCTGCCTTTGTATCTCAAATTGTGCTATTAGCCTGGTATCATGTTGTTCCTGTTGCTAACCGTTCTCTTCGTTTCTGTTGTCGACTATGGGTTTAATTTTCACTTTCCTTTGCACGTTTCGTTCTATACTTTTCGAGCCTTCTTTTTCGTTTTGCAGCAGTTTCGTTTTTATTTTTGTTTGCTTGTTTATTTATTGTTACCATGTTGTTCCCACGATTAAGGGGCATTTTGACGGTCGCCCCCCTCCCCCCCCCAGAGGTCCAGTTTTTTTTTTTTTTTTTGTATTTTCTCTCGTAGCGTGAGTTCCGGGAACTTTTGCTACTTAACCGGTCAATGGCGAGACCTAGGCCTCCAGCCAGGCACTTTATTTCTGAGCAACACAGCTAAGGGCACCCCCTGTGGGGTACGAACCTCGGCTTAGGGCGTTGCTGGATCGCGAGCAAGGGAGCTGGGCTGGACTGGTAATTTTATTTAAATATTATTTGGGGGCAGGATTTGCGCGTCTGGCTCGGCGCGGGCCGGCGTTTGCGGCGGGGGGTCGGGGGGGAACATTACGGCTTATTCGCGTCGAGCCTCGCCGGCGAGGACGGAACAGTGGTCGGTTTTGTGTAGTGTTGGTATATTTTTGTCGGGCGTCCTGGAGGACCGTTATGTCGTCATCCGGTTCGATGACGGCATGTTTTGGACGCCTTATCTTCGAGATAAGGGAAGGAGTGTATCGGGCGGCCGATACGACGAGGGGGTTGGGGTGATTTACAGCAGAGCCAGAGGTCCAGTAAAGGGGCGAGGCTTAATATACAACAAGATGCGCCCAATGTGGAGGGGGAAGCGCTTACGACAGTACTCAGTCCTCGGCACGTTTCAACCTATTACCTTAACTTGGGTGGTAGCTACCGCTTACTAACGAGGTAGGTATCTAATTACCTATTTTTTTTATCTGCCTCTCTAACGTCACACAATCTTGAACGCAACTGTTCTCGACACGACTAATCATGCCCCCACCTAATACGCCATTTTGTAACAGCGTCCATCTTGAGTTTGAAATTTTGACATAATGACAGTATTCTGCTAGTGTAGTCCTATTATTTGATACCCATGTTGAGATGGTTGTGGAAAAATATGTACCTAGTCCACCATATTGGAACGGCGTCCATCTTGAATTTTAAATTTTGACATAATTATCGTGTTTTACTAGTGTAGCCCTTGCATTTGATACCCATATTGAGGGGGTTAAGGAAAAATATGCACTCCGCCATTTTGTATCGGCGGCCATCTTAGATTTATAATGTTATTAATTATATTATATTGTATTGTCATCTAAATTAAATGTGTGTACCAATTTTCAGATCAATCTGACAACGGGAAGGTGCTTAAATTTCAATTTCTAATTTTGACCCAAATAAATAAATAAATTCCGTACGGGTCGAGCTAAATAAAACCGTTTAAAAATAATAATAATAATAAGTCTTATTTATGTTCAGAACTAAAATTATGTGAGATGTCGCATATGTATGCGAAAAAGCTGAGGAGATTTTAAAATTTTAGAACTGGGGGGTTTATCTGGGGGCTAGGGCCCGCCTTAAGACTCAAGGCAGGTCCAAATGGTACTTGAAAATTGTTTCAGCGTAAATAAGCTGTAATATTACCCTACCTATCCTGTGACAACCTGAATTAGTGGAAGAAACACAATTATTGCATGCTCGAATCCCGACTGAGCTAATGGGTTTTGCTGAAATAAATACAGTGAATTAGTCTTTACTCTGACGGACCATGATGGATTTTGATGAACCAGCAAACATGTGAAGAGAAACAAAGCCGTGATTCCGTAACGGCGATGAACTCACCATCTGTCTCGTTGGGACCTAAAACATACCTCCGGCGAAAATTGGGTAAGTACTACTTACTCAATATCTCTAGTTACCCTTTCGGGGACGCTTGTGGGGAGGTGTGGCGATATAATAGCGCCTTAACATTAATTCCATTAAATATGTGTGTATCAAAGCAGCCAACCATACGTTCCAACCTAACCTAGATTCGCGGAACAGCACGGGTGGGTGCGTACGATGACGTCACTTCCGGCGCGCCGCGAGGCTTCGCTTCCGGCCCGTACAAAGCCTTTATTCAATGTCCCTCCAAAATACAGCGTTTATTTCTTATCAGGAAACCAGATTAATTTGTATGTACACGCACTACCTGGAAAACGATATGGGGAAGAGAAATATTGATTTGAAACTTTAGTTCATTTGTGATAGCAACACTATCGATTTTCTGTGAAATAAGGTCCTATAATATAAGAATGCTAAAGTTTGTAACGTTGTTTGTTCCTCTTTCTGTTCTGGTCAAATGAACGGATTTGGATGACATTTGGCTCAGGGATAGATTATTGGCAGGATATTTTCAATGCCGGTAAAAAAAGAACCAATGAAATAAAACGTTTCTCGGGTGAAACCGAAGGGCACCGTTATATAATGTATGTATGTATATATATATATAATAATAACTTTATACACGTTTATCACTGAACTCCTCCTAAACGGCTGGACCGCTATTAATTAAATTTCTGCGTGTTTTCGGGTGGATTCGAGAGTAGTTTCACAATTTGACCCGATAGGTGGCGCTGGGAATTTAAGGAAATATATTATTTTCACCCAAGCAAAGTTTGGCGGGACATCTAATATATATATAAAGGCTTATTGGCGCCAATGCTTTACTGGAGGTTGGAAATATGTAGAAAAGGTACTACTTTATTTTATTTTCACGCATTTCCAAAAGGATCCCGGAGTGTGCAGAAGATCCTCTTTTCCTTTAGGTGGCAATGTGATAGATGGCGAGTCCATCGCCGTTTTTCAAAGACTGTACAGTCAGTCAGTCTTTGAATTACTTCTCTAACGCATGCAGGTGTTCTCCTTTGTGACTCAAAGGTAGCTTTACCCGCGTATTCACTCGCGCTATGTTGGATTTTAATTGACAGGATTTCACGGTGTTAATTTTACCTAGTTATGCTTTAGCCTATTTATCCTCCCTTTAAGTAATAAACAGGCACATTTATACATAAAACATTATATTAAGCGCTTATCGCTCCCTAAAAACACTTGGAAAAATAAGCGCGTATCTCGCTTTTACTGGAGCTTCCATGAATATTTTTCAATTGCACATGTCTCACTGACTAGTGAACACTGAATTAATAATAATAATAATTCATAGTGCAAGAAGAGGCAGAGGAGGACCAACGTTCCAACTATCTGGATCAAATCGATCGGACGCTCAAGGACGGGAACGTCAAGAGTACTCGAAACCGACGTGCATGTATGAAGAGACTGATGAATGTGGACGAAGCGAAAAAGGTATGTAAGTCTAGAGAGAACTGGCGCTATATACCCTCTGCCTATCTCATTCTCGTTCGTTAAGGGACTCGGCGTGATGATATGTATGAATCTATGTTTGTATATTTATAGTTAATAACATCCATGTTATGTTGATGTTATACTTTCTAAAAAGTTCAGAAAACAGGTTCTAATCCGTGCTTAGCCTATATTTAATCGTAAACCACAACACACAAACACTTTGATCAGTAAAAAACTACGCCATTGAATTCACAGCCTTACTAACTAATTGCTAAGGTTGTTTATACAATAATTCCAATATATTCTATTGAATAGCCATTTCTACCCCTCGTGTATCGATGTATCAACCCCGACAACTGTTCGTGTGAACTGGGTCGGGTGTAATGAACGTATAAACGGCATACGTACCGCTCTGCAGCGATACATATGTAATGATCAAATTATGAATGCATGCTCTTAGGGCCTCGGAAAGCTTGGCATAAGCCGGAAATCCATTAAATAGGATAATTTTAAATAGAATAATAATTATAAAGTCTTTACGGCTTCCCACGAAGGTGTAGGGGGCAGAGATGTGTAGAACCCACAGACTCACTTTTCGCCAGACATATTTTAGGTGCCAACGTGACAGATCATTTCTCAAGCGCGACTATACAAACTTCTTTAAATTTCTTCTCAAACGTATGCTTCATAAACGTTACCTATCAATGTGTTCATTCACCGTAACGATAATGGCGAGACTAATCATTGAACGTGCTGAAAAACTGGTACTCACTAGTCGCGAATCGTCGAATCGTAAATGATATAACAAAACATAGATAAGTGTCTATTCAATTACAGGTAACCACAACCACTGTCAAATTTGGTAGAAGCTATAGGTATAGGAACCTGCTGTCTGGACTTTTCACCCTACTAGATAATCCACTCTGCCAATATAACTCTGCAATGCGAACTATTTGTATTATTGATTTGGTTTTGACAAAGATTGACGAAACAGATATACAAAGCAAAAGTGTGTGCAAGAAGAGGCAGAGGAAGGCCACGTTCCAACTACCTGGATCAAATAGATCGGACTCTAAAGGACGGGAACGTTAAGAGTACTCGAAACCGACGAGCATGTATGAAGAGACTGATGAATATGGACGAAGCGAAAGAGGTATGTAAGTCTAGAGAGAACTGGCGCTCTATACTCTCTGCCTACCCCGTTAGGGACTTGGCGTGATGATATGTATGTATGTATGTATGATTTGGTTTTATAATGATTTTTTTTATACAACAAGAGTGGCAAACAAGCATACGGCCCACCTGATGGGAAACGGTTACCGTAGCCTATTTACGCTCACGATACCGAAGTATCACTTGCACGTAGCTACTCTGTGTTCGGAGAGTTATGGTGTGATGACAGCATAATGGGTTTAATCCCTCTGCTTCAAACACAATGTAACAATCCTCCCCCCTCCCCAAGGAGCTAATTACTGGAAACCTTATTCACCGCGTAGGAACACAACACAAAAAATGTGTTATTTGGCTACGGACTTCTATAAGAAGTTGGTTTTATTTTCATTGTGAATAAAATACATAAATTAAAAGCTAGCTATTTCATATACAGCTCTTCAACGGATACAGTTAGGCAATATTTTTTTACAGAACAGGCGGGCGAACAAAGGTTACGGATTTCGTAAAGTTATTTATTGGATATTGGATTTCTGTGCTGCAACATGTTTGGGGCGTAGTTATTTGGATAGTATACTAGTAAGAGTTTTTGTTATTTAAAACCAGTGATATATTAATATATACCTATTATATGTAGGTACCGAAGAAATAATACCAGAGCCGTAGTGATACGAATAGTCGCCTGCAACGCAAACTTTGTAAGTTCGAATACATTTGTAAATAACTCGTTTAATCACACCACACGATTTACGGTGAAGGAAAAATTCGAGACAAACGTAACAAGGAAGTCAATTTCTCAAGCACACAATTTCATTATAAGCTTTTGTATCTTTAGCACCTAAAATATATATCTGGCGAAAAGAGTTGCTACACCTCTACTTTCCCTCGGGGACTCTTGTGGGAAGGCATATAATAGCATTTTAGAATATGTATAGCATATGTACAACTCTCTATATAACCTCACTGGTAGGCAGAGATAGTAACGTGTCAGTCTCAACATGTATACCTAGATGGCTCGCGTCATTAGTCTTCACACTTACTCGCGGAATTCGAATACTCTTGACGTCCCTATTCTAGATTGTGCGATAGATTTGATCCATCCAGACATTTGGAACGTTAATGTAAGACTTCTTATGTGACAAAATAAATCGTTGTATCGTAAATCTACAACACCAGGATCCAATACAAACTTGCAAGGATCGCAATATTCAAATAGCTCGAGCTTTGTTCCGAAGAATACATTGTGTTATTTTAGTTTTATTACGTGAATGCAACATTGTTTGTGTACTCAGCAGAGGTAAGTTGTATGGGTACGTAAATATACTCTGGAATAAGATTTTGGTTAAGTGATTAAGTTGAGTTTTCTTCTTGTTCTGTAGCAATACGTTATTCAGCTTATAATTCTATTTTTCCATATCACGAGTGGAGAAAACATTACGAGAAAACTTACATAAGTCTGACACGTTTTACGTCGTACTCGAGAGAAGAAGTCTGAGTCGTCCATTCATCACATCGGCACTCTTTGCCTAACGCCTTATAGACATCAAAAAGTTTTGGGAAGATTTGAAGCCTACTTACTAATCATTTGAGACGACGAGTTTGCTTTTAACTTAAAAACCATTGAAATTTTTTTTAATAAATTGGATGAAAATTCGCACAGACGTACTTAGATTTAAATAATTGATTAATCCATAGGGAATTTTGTTTGTTTTCGTCAAAAAATTATAACGATTGAATTAAATTTTACACGGATGAAGCGGCGTATGTATAAAATACGATCTTATGATAATTTTATATTTTGTAATGTTACTTGAAAACTAACCTTACATTCCTTTCATAAATATGCAAAGGAAAATATATTTTCATCCCTGAAAGCCTCTTTACATTCGTAGACACTTGATATGTCGAGATCAATATACTCCCGAGCTACGGCGATGCCTATTGGCTTGGATTTGGAGCAGAGTTTACAGCGGTTATTAATTCCTTTGAATGTCATAATGGTATTAATATTAAAAATACAAATGTTTGTGTACGTTTGTCCCCCTGTCATTGACTGACATTTTGCACAGAGATAGAATATTTCAATAGTGGAAAAAACACATAAGATATGTTTCATCTCAGAAAATACAACTACTTTCGAATAAACATTTAACACAGGTGAAACAACGAGGCACTGCTAGTATTATATAAAGAAAAACTTCATTAGCTAGAGTAGGTGCTGCATACAGAGTACACTCACACTTACCAACACGCCGAGTCGTTTACAGAAAACCACTCTTGACTTCGCTTCATCCACAGTCAACAATCTCTTCATACGTGCCCCACGATTTCAAGTACAATTTATTCACTGTATAAATAAAAATCGGTAAAAAAAACTTTTAAGTTAAACGGTTTTATTTTATGTGCACTGAAAACTACAAAATAAATAAATAGTTACTTACCTATCAACCTACGTAGGTGATTTCGGTCATTAATATCTCTGATGGTAGTGGTTGTCATAACATGAACCATGGCAGCGGCCGAAAGGCAGTTCATGAAAGAACACTAACACCAGGGTTTGCTTGGTAGCTAAACTAAGCAGCCCACACTATAACAAGTAGGTATTTTGATCTTCTAGTTCATAAATATTTTAGAACTAGACAGAATAGCTTTTAGGCATATTAGACTAAAATAAAGACGTGGGGCCCATTAACTATTTCTGTATTACTTTCTACTATACTAAGTGTGGATTGCATCGACTTATTATAATCGTCATCGTCATCATCCTAGCGGTTTATCCCGGTCGCATCCAAAACCACATAGCTCAGGAGTCCAGGGTCCGCTGAATCGACTTACTATAATCGTAACTGGAGGTTTTGACCATCAATAACCAGCCGTTACGGCTTCACCAGCGAACGCCGAGCTCATGATCTACCAAAGTATAAGATATGCTCTGCCATTGGTATGATTTCAGAGGGGCCCCACGTTTTTATTTTAGTCTAATATGCCTAAAAGCTATTCTGTCTAGTACTAAAATATTTCTGAACTAGAAGGTCAAAATACCTACTTGTTATAGTGTGGGCTGCTTAGTTTAGCTACCAAGCAAACACTGGTGTTAGTGTTCTTTCATGAACTGCCTTTCGGCCGCTGCCATGGTTCATGTTATGACAACCACTACCATCAGAGATATTAATGACCGAGATCACCTACGTAGGTTGATAGGTAAGTAACTATTTATTTATTTTGTAGTTTTCAGTGCACATAAAATAAAACCGTTTAGCTTAAAAGTTTTTTTACCGATTTTTATTTTCTTGTTTTTAGTATTTAGTGAAATTGTCTACCGTATATTCCTCATTCTATTTAATTCATTCAGTGCATCATTATTACATGGTTTCTTACCTGATAATTTAGTACAATCTAATTCCTCAATACATAGCCCTTCCAGAGACTTGACTCGACTTAGAGCCACGTATGCTTGTCCTTCCTCAAAACAATTTTGAGCCCAAATATACTACTGCATGGTCGACGGTGCTGCCCTGCATTTTATTTAACCTGTCGTGGCGTTGCTCAGGTGTTTCTGAAGCTTCTTACTCCTTTCGTCTCTCACGCCGTCCTGTTAACCTGGACTCATGACGCTCAAGTGTTTCTGACGCTATTAGCTCTCTTCGTCTGTCACGTTGTGATGCTAGCCTGGACTCATGACGCTCGGGTGTTTCTGACGCTATTTAAACGGTTTTATTTAGCTCGACCCGTACGGAATTTATTTATTTATTTGGGTCAAAATTAGAAATTGAAATTTAAGCACCTTCCCGTTGTCAGATTGATCTGAAAATTGGTACACACATTTAATTTAGATGACAATACAATATAATATAATTAATAACATTATAAATCTAAGATGGCCGCCGATACAAAATGGCGGAGTGCATATTTTTCCTTAACCCCCTCAATATGGGTATCAAATGCAAGGGCTACACTAGTAAAACACGATAATTATGTCAAAATTTAAAATTCAAGATGGACGCCGTTCCAATATGGTGGACTAGGTACATATTTTTCCACAACCATCTCAACATGGGTATCAAATAATAGGACTACACTAGCAGAATACTGTCATTATGTCAAAATTTCAAACTCAAGATGGACGCTGTTACAAAATGGCGTATTAGGTGGGGGCATGATTAGTCGTGTCGAGAACAGTTGCGTTCAAGATTGTGTGACGTTAGAGGGGCAGATAAAAAAAATAGGTAATTAGATACCTACCTCGTTAGTAAGCGGTAGCTACCACCCAAGTTAAGGTAATAGGTTGAAACGTGCCGAGGACTGAGTACTGTCGTAAGCGCTTCCCCCTCCACATTGGGCGCATCTTGTTGTATATTAAGCCTCGCCCCTTTACTGGACCTCTGGCTCTGCTGTAAATCACCCCAACCCCCTCGTCGTATCGGCCGCCCGATACACTCCTTCCCTTATCTCGAAGATAAGGCGTCCAAAACATGCCGTCATCGAACCGGATGACGACATAACGGCCCTCCAGGACGCCCGACAAAAACATACCAACACTACACAAAACCGACCACTGTTCCGTCCTCGCCGGCGAGGCTCGACGCGAATAAGCCGTAATGTTCCCCCCCGACCCCCGCCGCAAACGCCGGCCCGCGCCGAGCCAGACGCGCAAATCCCGCCCCAAATAATATTTAAATAAAATTATCAGTCCAGCCCAGCTCCCTTGCTCGCGATCCAGCAACGCCCTAAGCCGAGGTTCGTACCCCACAGGGGTGCCCTTAGCTGTGTTGCTTAGAAATAAAGTGCCTGGCTGGAGGCCTAGGTCTCGCCATTGACCGGTTAAGTAGCAAAAGTTCCCGGAACTCACGCTACGAGAGACAATACAAAAAAAAGGACCTCTGGGAGGGTCGACCGTCAAAATGCCCTTAATCGTGGAACAACATGGTAACAATAAATAAACAAGCAAACAAAAAAAAAACGAAACTGCTGCAAAACGAAAAGAAGGCTCGAAAAGTATAGAACGAAACGTGCAAAGGAAAGTGAAAATTAAACCCATAGTCGACAAAGCGAAGAACGGTTAGCAACAGGAACAACATGATACCAGGCTAATAGCACAATTTGAGATACAAAGGCAGCTGGTAGAGTCAGAAACACCTGAGCGTCATGAGGCAGGCTAGCATCACAACGTGACAGACGAAGAGAGCTAATAGCGTCAGAAACACCGAGTCATGAGTCCAGGCTAGCATCACAACGTGACAGACGAAGAGCTAATAGCGTCAGAAACACCCGAGCGTCATGAGTCCAGGCTCATCCAACGTGACAGACGAAGAGAGCTACAGCGTCAAACACTTGGCGTCGCGAGTCGGTTAACAGGACGGCGTGAGAGACGAAAGGAGTAAGAAGAAACACCTGAGCAACGCCACGACAGGTTAAATAAAATGCAGGGCAGCACCGTCGACCATGCAGTAGTATATTGGGCTCAAAATTGTTTTGAGGAAGGACAAGCATACGTATCTAAGTCGAGTCAAGTCTCTGGAAGGGCTTGTATTGAGGAATTAGATTGTACTAAATTATCAGGTAAGAAACCATGTAATGATGCACTGAATGAATTAAATAGAATGAGGAATATACGGTGACATTTCACTAAATACTAAAAACAAGAAAATAAAATCGGTAAAAACTTTTAAGTTAAACGGTTTTATTTTGTGCACTGAAAACTACAAAATAAATAAATAGTTACTTACCTATCAACCTACGTAGGTGATTTCGGTCATTAATATCTCTGATGGTGTGGTTGTCATAACATGAACCATGACAGCGGCCGAAAGCCAGTTCATGAAATAACACTAACACCAGGGTTTGCTTGGTAGCTAAACTAAGCAGCCCACACTATAACAACTTATTTGACCTAGTTCAGAAATATTTTATACTAGACAGCTTTAGACTTATTAGACTAAAATAAAACAATGGCCCAAGTCAACCTATGGCAGAGCATATCTTATACCTTTGGTTGATCATGAGCTCGGCGTTCACTGGTGAAGCCGTAACGGCTTGTTATTGATGGTCAAAACCTCAGTTACGATTATAGAAGTCGATTCAGCGGACCCTGGACTCCAAAGCTATAAGGTTTCGGATTGCGACCGGGATAAACCGCTAGGATGATGATGATGACGATTATAATAAGTCGATGCAATCCACACTTATACCTAATAGAAAAGTAATACAGAAATAGTTAATGG
This sequence comes from Drepana arcuata, assembly GCA_016069955.1. Classification (NCBI taxonomy): domain Eukaryota; kingdom Metazoa; phylum Arthropoda; class Insecta; order Lepidoptera; family Drepanidae; genus Drepana; species Drepana arcuata. The sequence goes on along the minus strand of JACCPG010010995.1, from coordinate 154,871 downwards.
GCCCCACGTTTTATTTTAGTCTAATAAGCAAAAGCTATTCTGCCTAGTAATATAAAATATTTTGAACTAGGTCAAAATACCTACTTGTTATAGTGGGCTGCTTGGTTTACCAAACCTGGTGTTAGGTTATTTCATGAACTGGCTTTCGGCCATCATGGTTCATGTTATGACAACCACTACCATCAGAATATTAATACCGAAATCTACGTAGGAGATAGGTAAGTAACTATTTATTATTTTGTAGTTTTCAGTGCACATAAAATAAAACCGTTTAACTTAAAAGTTTTTTTTACCGATTTTTACGGCTTATTCGCGTCGAGCCTCGCCGGCGAGGACGGAACAGTGGTCGGTTTTGTGTAGTGTTGGTATATTTTTGTCGGGCGTCCTGGAGGACCGTTATGTCGTCATCCGGTTCGATGACGGCATGTTTTGGACGCCTTATCTTCGAGATAAGGGAAGGAGTGTATCGGGCGGCCGATACGACGAGGGGGTTGGGGTGATTTACAGCAGAGCCAGAGGTCCAGTAAAGGGGCGAGGCTTAATATACAACAAGATGCGCCCAATGTGGAGGGGGAAGCGCTTACGACAGTACTCAGTCCTCGGCACGTTTCAACCTATTACCTTAACTTGGGTGGTAGCTACCGCTTACTAACGAGGTAGGTATCTAATTACCTATTTTTTTTATCTGCCCCTCTAACGTCACACAATCTTGAACGCAACTGTTCTCGACACGACTAATCATGCCCCCACCTAATACGCCATTTTGTAACAGCGTCCATCTTGAGTTTGAAATTTTGACATAATGACAGTATTCTGCTAGTGTAGTCCTATTATTTGATACCCATGTTGAGATGGTTGTGGAAAAATATGTACCTAGTCCACCATATTGGAACGGCGTCCATCTTGAATTTTAAATTTTGACATAATTATCGTGTTTTACTAGTGTAGCCCTTGCATTTGATACCCATATTGAGGGGGTTAAGGAAAAATATGCACTCCGCCATTTTGTATCGGCGGCCATCTTAGATTTATAATGTTATTAATTATATTATATTGTATTGTCATCTAAATTAAATGTGTGTACCAATTTTCAGATCAATCTGACAACGGGAAGGTGCTTAAATTTCAATTTCTAATTTTGACCCAAATAAATAAATAAATTCCGTACGGGTCGAGCTAAATAAAACCGTTTAATAAAATAATCTTTGTTTGTAGGTTACTTTGTGATCACGGTTTTACCACTGGGGTCTTCGCTGAGCATACATTTACCTCATATTGTATTATTGTTCAGAACAAACAGATTACTAAGTACCAGGAGAACGGATTAAAAAAGAGTTGGTTGTATGGAACTAGCTATGAAAAGCATACTACGAACCTTACTGTCCAAGAAATCATCGAGAGGAAACTTGCACGTCTACATGTGGTACGTTTAAAAATAAATAAATATCCTCACGCCTTCCCACAAGGGTCCCCGAAGGGGTAGGCAGAGGTGTAAAGGTAATACCCACACAGCCACTTTCCGCCAGAGGTATATTATGTGCCAACGTGACAGATGGCGAGTCCATCGCCGTTACTCAAGCACTATACCTTTATACATATTGCCTTTGAAGTTCTTTTCAGGCGTATGCAGGTTTCCTCAAATAATATCTCCAGTGTGTTGTTCCAGAACTCAGCCTACCCTTTTAAGCCTTCTTACAGGGGCAGCTTTGTGGGGTAAATTAAGTAGTGATGTATGTTGTTTGTTGAGTGAGTTTACATGGGCCGCGTATGTTTGTGTATAGGAGTAGATTAAGTTTTAATATTTTTTTAATAAGTTTATATAGTTAGAATTAAGTAATATACTTTAGGGCTAAGATTTTCTTTAAATGGAAATAAATAAATAAAAACTAAATAATAAATAAATAAGAACGCCATGATAAAAAGATTTTGAGACATTTAACGTGAATCAGGAAATATCAATGTCACTTTTCATTTCACAAACTTCCAAACTGCAGTAGGTATCGTTATACAGGCTGTACCCTCAGTTCTAACATAAACCTTCGCAAGTTGTAGGTAACTTAACATCTCGAGGAAAGTTTACGAAAGTTGCAAACAAATTACTTGAAAAATCGCCGAGAAATCTCTCTACTGAGCAAGGGAGCTATGTTTCTAGCCTCTACTACGAGGTTCCGACAGAGGGATATAACATTTCAAAAACTTATTGTGTAGTGAATAAATACATGTGACTTCTTCTATTGTACCCCTCAGGTGGCCATTAAGTACATAGCCCTAATGGTAAGCGACTTCAGGGGTCATCAGGAGTTTCGCTCTCACGCTGCCGATCCTGTGGGGATCTATTCACACTCTTCTTGAAGAGCTCCATGCTCTCTAAGGAAAACATTAACGGGGGTTAATTCCACATCCTAAGCGGAAGCCTTTCGTGGAAGGAAACTCATATTTAAACCTCGAAACTCAAATGTGGGCTTCGGATCGAAAAATGTACACATGTGTACATGAATTAAAGTCCCTCCTCAGACTAAGTGGATCCATATCGCTATAGGATCGTTGACATTCCTATCTGCTCGTCGTATCTAGGAGTTCAACCCGCAGGTGGTAGCACTACTCCATACTTCAGATCTTTAGTCATCGCAGCCTGTGTTCCGACGTGCAGTACTGCTTAGCTCTGTTGAGCCCACTGAGCTGAGAGGAAACCTTCTGAAATGTATGCATGTTTCCGAATAAATTCAGAGGCTCGTGAGAGAGTCGTGATTGAGTAACATCAACGGACTCGCCATCTGTAACGTTAGCACCTAAAATATATACCTCTGGCGGAACGTGGGTACGTGGATACTATCTATACACCTCTGCATACCCCTTCGGAGACCCTTGTGGGAAGGCTTGAGTATATTATTTTTATTACATATCTTGAAAATTTTAATAGTTACTCCTTATAACATTAGCGAATACGTTTAATATTCGTCAGTCATTAGATAAAACGGGAATAAGGTTCATAGTAAGACTTCAGGTCTGTATGCATTGCACAATTACTCACACCTGGGAGGTGGAATTTTTCAAATAAATTGCTTTAGACCCCACCGCACTGCCAACCGCGGCTTCTGTTAAATTATTCATTAGTTATTTTAAGAATTTCATAATGTTTTCCACGAATATGAATGATTTCAGGTTTCAACTTTTTTGTATTGTCTCTCTTTTGGGAAGTCTTGCTCCATAGCTAGCCAATGGCAAGACCAAAAAGCCTTAGGCCAGGCACTCTAATACTGAGCAATCTAAGGGTTAATTTTATAATTGGTGCAGCCTTTACGTTACAAATATCCAGAAAAACAGATTTTTTGAATGTTTGTTTGTATTTTTACTACTACTACATATTATCAGAGGGCAGAGGGTATAGAGCGCCAGTTCTCTCTAGACTTACATACCTCTTTCGCTTCGACCACATTCATCAGTCTCTTCATACATACTCGTCGGTTTCGAGTACTCTTAACGTTTCCGTCCTTGAGCGTCCGATCGAATTGATCCAGGTAGTTAGAACGTGGCCTTCCTCTGCCTCTTCTTGCACACATTTTTGGTTTGTATATCTGTTTCGTCAATCTTTCTTTACTCATCCTTTCTATGTGTCCAAATCAACGTAACATGCCTTTCATCATCTTTACAATCACGCTCTCATTCAAGCCAGTTGACTACTAAAATAAATATGTAGTTTTACTAAAAAATTATGTTAAAATTCGGTTATTACCACTAACGTTTTATCTCGCTAGTAAATCATGAGAATCGCTAAGGTTTCCGTCGAGATATTACTTTTGAAAAAAGGAGGTGTACCAAAGTCATCTTCAAGTCATGAGTTCTGTGCTCTAATTTAATTAAAGAAGCTTATCACGTCCGTGGCGATACTAGTCGGGCCACAACAAGGCAAAATAAGAATTTATTAAATGTTCAAAGTCGCGTCCAGACTTACTTATTGGACCTGATGGGTTAGTTAAACGTTAAAAATATTTATATCTTGAATATTTTATTTATGAAAATTTTATAAATTTATCGTATACGATATCGCGGTGCGATTTATCGTATACAGTATATTTGTACAACTGTGCGAACCATGTCGGTACTAAATTAATTTTCTCAACTTAAGTGTTGTGATTTATAACATCACGGATTTTCCGATGAAAACGCAAAACCTGAATACGTTTTAGAAATAATTTGAAGACCCTTGAAGAAGGAGAAGAAGCTTTTCTAGCCAATTATTCAATTGTTTTCTCAGTCTATGGTTGACCGCGCGAAAGGTTGCCTGTTGCAATATTTTTATACGCGCTCCCTTTTTTCCCCTACTTAAATACATACGTAATCGTACGTAATAACGATGTCTGTGTAGTGTAGCTATAAAATTTTATATATCAAATAACATAGCTGTACATTTATGGGTACAGATATTTGCGGAACTACTACTTTATTGAAGAACTACTTCCAAACCATCTCGTAAATATATACATATCATCACGCCGAGTCCCTAACGGAGTAGGCAGAGATTATAGAGCGCTAATTCTCTCTAGACTTCATACCTCTTTCGCTTCGTCCACATTCATCAGTCTCTTCATACATGCTCGTCAGTTTCGAGTACTCTTGGCGTTCCCGTCCTTGATCATACTCGTATATGTATGAAATGTCAGCAACCGTATGTCTTTGTTCTCCCCCATCCTGTGCAAGCGCCCCAAAATAATTAAAATAATACTTACAAAACCAGTCCAGCTATCCGGTTCCCGAATTAGCACCGCTCTAAGCCAAGGTCTGCGCCCCACCGGTGCTCACAGCTACAATTGCTTAGCACTTAAGAAGGGCTTTGCTGAAGGACTTTTGGTCTCGCCATTGTTCCGTTAAGTATCATCTTTTCTCAATTATTTAATTATACAACCAGCTAAAGTATCTATATTTTCATCTTCACGTCCTTCTGCAAGGGCTTTCGAAGGGGTAGGCAGGCAAGTCTCCAACAGGAATTCATATACACTTTTGAATTTTCTCAATCCATGTATGCAAGTTTCCCTCGATGTTTTCCCTTGATTATAGTTTGACACATTACTTTGCGTTTAAAAAAAAAATATTGAAGTTCAATTCTTAACCTTGCAAGTGACTACTTAAGCTACTGAAGCAAAGCAGCTCTCACAGTATATTATATCTACGAAAAGTATGTAATAACACACCCTTTTTTCTCCGGAGATATACACATTAAAAAAGGTGCCAACGTGACAGATGGACAGTCCATCGCCATTTCTAAAGCTCGACTATACACGCATATATATGGCTTTACTAAGTCTTAATCTTAAAATTACTTATTGTACATATGCAGGTTTCCTGAGCATGTTTTCCATCACCGAACTCATGGCATGATTAATCACTGTACATAAGCTCAGAGAAAACTCATTGGCACAATCGGGATTCGAACTCGTAATCTTTGCGTTGCAGGCAACAACTCGAAACACTCGGCCACCACGGCGATTAATATGTGTAATTCATAACGAAACACAAACCTTATCATAAAATTGATTGATCGTTATATGACAAAGGTGTATAAATCACTCGCTGGACGGTGAAGTATGATTTAACGAGATAACGCTGTCATAATGGAGAGGGCGGTGCGATATTACCTTAGTTAAATAAGAAAAAAAATTCAATGGATTATGCTTCGTTCAACATTGCAATAAAATCGTCTGTGATGCGTGGCGTATTTCAATTATTTGTATTCAGGGTGTCTCAAAATAGGACAGTTACTAAATATATATATATATATATATATTATACTAGCTGGTAGCTGTCCCGCCCAGCTTTGCTTGGGTGAAAAAGTTAAATTGCCCGTAGCACGATCGCAGCGCCACCTATCGGTTCCAATTGCGATTTAAGCTATCCTATCTTTTAAGTTGGATCAAACTGCACATGGTGTGCAAAATTTGGTTGAAATCGGTTAAGTAGTTTAGGAGTCCATTGAGGACAAACATTGTGACACGAGATTTATATATATTAAGATTATTATTATTACTAAATATGGGACATAATTAAAGGAAGCAAGTAACTATAAATTTATTTGTTTTACCTTCTCAGAATTCCTAATCTACATTATCTTACATTATATCTACGTTATTCCTAAATCGTTTGACTAATACATCTTTGAGTTTTTATATGAATTTCAGCAAATAGACGGACAGCATTTTAACGCGGAAACCGCGAGGCATTCCAAATAAGAAGAAAATAATATATTTTCTTAGTTTCTAAAAAGGTATTTTATTTTTGTGAAAGACCTTTAAACCACAATAAACACTAAAGCTTAGAATAAAAGGATGTATTTAAATAGTCATTCTGACTGCTATTAAAATATTCATTGATTTTCTTCGCCTTATCGCAAGAATCGTAACGACAGTGACATTACCAAACGTTACTGTCGACACTTCCGTGTTTCCAAGTCATTCAAAACGGTTTGTGTACAAAAAAAACTTTCTCGCCGACTCCTCGTAAAGAAAGGAAGATAAAACGTATAATTTACGACGCTTTTAGTGCTAATGGCGAAAGGCTTTATTGCACACCCATCATAAAGTTAAACAGAAGGTGCTACTCAAGTGGCATATCTCCCGAAACGTAAACCTCGCCTGAATTGAGTTTCATTTATGACCTTATCGTTTTAATTTTAAAGCTGAAATTTATTCTGCTTTACATAAATTTTACTGTAGAGGGCCATTAACGTCATAGTTAAAAATATTTACAACTTCTAGAAACAGAACCTGCCTTCTCTCTTACCACCGTATCTCTTGTCATTGATAAAGAATTAATTACCCTTGGAACCAAAAAGGTGTTTCAGTGGTTACACCGAGAGTGTATTGGTGACTGGAAATCCCACATAACCCGATTGGACTACCTTTACCTACGTGACAATGTGGCAGAAGGATATTTTGTGCGATGGTGTTTTACTTAACCATTATGCTATAAATAATTTTAGTAGGTAATGCCGTAATCGTTAGCCTTCGGAATACAAAGTGGCCATGAAGTCTTGCATTATCGTAAAACAATGCTCAAAGTTACAATGTAAATATTTTTTAATAGGTCGTGTCTTTCTCGGCTTGGTAGATTACTTTATAAATCTACGTGTATTTAGAAGCGAATTGGTCACACCAAGAGCTTTACGGTGAAGATAAAAATTGGGAGGAAACCTGAAACGTTTGAGAATAAATTCAAAGATTCAAATGTACAGAGGATGCTGAACACCGCAGCGGCCTTGTAGGAAGGTATGATACAAAAATAGATTTTAAATTGTAAGGAATTGAAAATTCCCTTTTTTTGTCAAACTCGTAATTTATCGTCAAACTCACATATACATATTCGGAGTAGGCATGAAAAGTAAAGCGCCAGTTCTCTCTAAACTCATGCACATTCATCAGACTCTTCATACATACTCGCGGATTTTGATTACTCTTAACGTTCCCTTCCCTGATCATATGAATCAACATTGAAATGCATATAAGCAATTTAAATAATACAATTGTGGTTAGGATTGACAGAAAGATACGATGTCTCTCAATTTGTACAAATAATGAAGGAATCACGACGTTTCTGCTCCACGGCATTAGTTCACGGTTGGTTATGGATGTTTGGATGTTATGTTGGAAGTAACTGAAATTGCGAAGATTAAATTGTATTAATGTTATGAGAAACGAAGCTTGCATCGCGAATGGAAATGGTGAAATGAAATTTTCATTTATTTGTCCATTATGACTTTGAAAAAGTAATGAAAACATTCACTCAAACATTTACAAGATTCTGTGTGTTAAATTTCCATTTACATAAACAAGCGGATGTTGTTATTAAGAGTACAAACCGAATATTCATTTTATTTGATCAGCACCCTCGGGGTTTGCTTTCTTTGTTTAAAATTCAATTCAACGAGTATGTAAATTCGTACTCGTAGAATTGAAATTGAGTGTATATCTAGGAAGCATGTTCACACGAGATGGAAAGTATGAAAAAGATATTGAAAGAAGGATAACTGCCGGTGATAAGGTAAATGGAGCCATGTCGGCGTTGATGGGCAGTAAAAATGTGAGCAAGAATGCTCGAGTTGCTGTCCACAACGCGATATTGGTCCCTACTTTATTGTATGGCAGCGAATCCTGGGTATGTCAGAGGAGGTATTAAAATAGCTTAAATGCAGTTGAGATGCGATGTCTACGAAACATGTGTGGGATAACGATTTTAGATCGAATCCGAAATAAAGATATTCGCATATCAACTGGCGTGAATAAGGGCATGATTGTAAAGATAAAGAAAGGCATGTTACATTGGTTTGGACATATTGAAAGGATTAGTGAAGAAAGATTGACGAAATAGATATACCTACAAAGCAAAAGTGCGTGCAAGACGAGGCACTCTCGTCTTGCAAGCACTCTGCCTCGAAGGCTACGTTCCAAATATCTAGATCAAATCGATCGGACGCTCAAGGATGAGAACGTCAAGGGTACTCGAAATCGACGTGCATGTATGAAGAGACTGATGAATGTGGTCGAAGCGAAAGAGAAAGAAGTCTAGAGAGAACTGGCGCTCTATACTCTCTGCCTATCCCGTTAGGGACGTGACGTGATGATATGTATGTATGTACAAATTCAAATTTTTAGGAAATCGCTCAAACACTCAAGGATGGGAACGTCAAGAGTACCCAAAACCGGCGAGCATGTATGACACGATTGTCGATGAAACGAAGAGGTCTACGAGTCTGGAAAGAACTGACGCTCTCTATCCGTGAGAGACTTGGCATAATGGTATATGTTTAATATCTTCACGCCTTCCCAAAAGGGTCCCCGAAGGGGTTAGCAGAAGTGTGAAGGTAGTACACACGCCCACTTGCCACCGGAGAAATATTTAGGTGCCAACGTGGCACATGGCATTACTTAAGCATGACTAAACGTCTCTTCGTCTTGTCTTTAAATTTCCACTCAAACGTGAGCAGGTTTTAACTCGATATTTTCCTTCACCGTAAGCACGCGTGACTATTAATTAAGTATTATTACTGCGATAACGGTGCGATAAAACATCAAAAGATTACATAGACTAAAATATATCTCTGGCTGAATGTGAGTGTGTGGGTTCTATCTACACACCTCTGCGTGAAGATATATAAACAAGATAACGTAGACGACTGGGAATATATGCTGTGTCTGTGTGTATAAATGCAGTCTCGTAGAGCTTGCTACGCCGTAGACAGTGCTACGTATAATGGCTAAGTAAATATTGATACCTAACTTATACCAACACAATTTTAACAGCTTTAATAATTATAATATAATAATAATAAATTAAATTATACAAAAGCTTCTTTTAACATAAGTTATTTTAAGCTTATATGGTGTATACATCAGCTTATTTGAACTTAGGTGCAGTGATTGATCATAGTACAAACTTTACGATGAAGGAATGCGACAAACGTTTAGGAAGAACTTCAAAACAGATATATAAATCGTATCGCACCTCCGCCTTTCCCTTCGGGTACACTTAACATAACGACAGGGAAGACATAACGACAATAATAATATAATAATAATAATATATCCTCACGCCTTCCCACAAGGGTCCCCGAAGGAGTAGACAGAGGTGTATAGGTAATACCCACACACCCACTTTCCGCCAGAGGTATATTAGGTGCCAACGTGACAGATGGCGAGTCCATCGCCGTTACTCAAGCACGACTATACATACGCCTTTGAATTTCTTCTCAGACGTATGCAGGTTTCCTCTCGATGTTTTCGTTCACCGTAAAGCTCGTGGTGTAACAAATCACTGTACTTAAGTTCAGAAAAACTCATTGGTACAGTCGGGATTCGAACTTGCGACCTTTGCGTCGCAGGCAACTGCTCGAACCACTCGGCCACCACGGCTTCTACCATAACGACAAAATATATTATTATCAACATCATTCATACAATTACTCGGCTAACTGTGGGGTATTATTCCCCTCATTCATCCTCATCATTCATCCCTACATTGTTCGCATTTAAGTTTGCTTAACCATTAAGTAAGTGTTCTTTGGACCTCTGAACTCATTGTCAAACTAGGTAGTACCTAGACACCCACATTTCGCTGGAGACATATTTATGGTGCCAACGTGACAGGTGACGAGTCCATCGCATTTACTCAAGCATGACTATAATGTACATTTCTTTTTAAACGTATACAAGTTTTCTTTCGATGCTTTCCTTCACCGTTAAGCGAGGGTGTGACTAATCACTGTACTTCCGTTTAGAAATAATGCTACAGTCGGGATTCGAACTTCCAATCTTTGTGTTGCAGGCAACTCCACGAACCACACCAAATTAATAAATAAGATTTAGTACTTCCCACAGTGCGTACAAGCTTTGATTAGTTTTAGCCTTGATGAATCGTCCCAAGATTTCAAATATTTTATTCACTTCAAGATTCATGAGGAAAAACGAAAGATATAAATTAACTCTTACTGAAATGAAATTGTATAGTAACCTACTCTATTGCCTTATTAAAACGTGAGCGTAGTCTAAAAGTTATATTCCCCGTACAGCAATTACTTCAATGGATTGCGTTACAAATTCACTCTTGTGTTTCGGCTCGCAATATCCCGAAATTTCCAAATTGTGGATGTTTCAGACAATTAGATGAAATTAAAGCTCAAAACAATTTATCAAGCTCACCATAATTGCATTTGATTTAAACGCTTTAAGCGACATCTGCTATCATTAGAAAATTATTGCTACTCTTTTGCATTGGGTGTAACCTGTAATAATAGAAGTAATCTTGTGTCTAAATAAATAAATAAATAAATAAATATATAAATTAATTAATTAATTAATAAGTAAATAAATAAGTTAATTAATAAATAAATTAATTAATGTTATGGAATTAACATTACAGAGTTCCTATTTTAACTTTTAGCCAAACAAAGCCTTCGAATCGTAATGAAATTCATACGAAAATCGTACGAATAAAATTATTAAAAAAAAACTCACGCGTTCCCACAAGCGTACCCAAATTCCGCCATAGATATATTTTATATGCAAACTTGACAGATGGTGAGTATTCTTGACATACGCCTTTGAATTGCTCCTCAGACGTATGCAGGTTTCCTATCGATGTTTTCCTTCACCGTAAAGCTCGTGGCGTAACTAATCACTGTACGTTCAGCAAAAATCATTGGTATAGGCGGGATTCGAACTAGCAATCTTTGTGTTACAGGGAGCAACTCTTTTATATATATGTTTAATTATAATAATTATTATTATTACATAATTATTATTAGCAAAAGCAAACAACAATAGCGTCAAAGCGCTAATGAATTCCTTCCGTTCAACAACAATTGAACTAAGCATTGTTACACTTCCCAACTTGCTCCCCGGATAGTATAACCCTAAGCCGAAGTTAGTTCCCTGCGGGTATTGCAACTATGCCTCAAGTACAAGGAACATCCGCTTATATTTTAAGGCAAGCCGATAAAGGAAAGCTACGCGAAGATATATTACAACTTGAATCTTAACTCCAATTTAGCATTACATCATGTTAAAACATATTTCTCGAAAATTTATGAGTAGCGCGTCCAAACAAAGAAACTCTCTCTTGTCTTTAGGATATCATCAGCATATCATCACGCCGAGTACCTAACGGGGTAGACAGAGAGTATCGAGCGCCAGTTCTCTCTAGATTTACATACCTCTTTCGCTTCGTCCACATTCATCAGTCTCTACATACATGCTCGTCGTTTTTGAGTACTCTTGACGTTACCTCGAGACACTCTCCCCTCACGCCTCCCCACAAAGGTCCCCAATGATGTAGGCAGAGGTTTATAGGTTGTACCCGCACACCCACCTTCCGCCAGTGATATATTTTAGGTGCCAACGTGACAGATGGCGAGCGGCATCGCCGTTACTCATGCACGACTATACATACGCCTTTAAATTGCTTCTCAGACGTATGCAGGTTTCCTCTCGATGTTATTCTTCACCGTAAAGCTCATGGTACTTAAGTTCAGAAAACCTTATTGGTTCGAACTTGCGATCTTTGTGTCGTAGGCAACTACTCGAACCACTCGGCCACCACGGCTTTTTTTATAATATATTATATTATAATATTAATAGATATATATGAGAATCATAGACATATTAATATGGATACAGGACTAATGTACATAGTCTACTTCAAATACGCTTTTGGTGAGCGAAATGCATAGCACTTAACGCTAAACCGCCCTCTAATACGCACTCTAAAATTATAGAGGCTAAACGCATCATCAAGTTGATAACAACTATTAATATGCAGTTTCGCCTATATTCATTTGAAGATGTAAAGCCGCTAGCGGGAAAGCGGAATTAGAACTAGTATTGGTGAATCTTTCTATCACAGCTCGCTAAATTCGAAAGAGTATTAAGGAAGAGTATTATAAGGAAACTCCTTTCGAAACCGACGATCAGTAATATTCTTATTTACCTACATTAAAGGGTAGTACCTGGATGTTCGAGCTTAGCTCGGTATTTTTAGATTTATATTATTTCGTACGAATGACAGACATACTTATGACAACCAAACACTCATTGACTTAAAGTTTGTTGCTTAGCAACGCTTTATTGTTGCTATGGGTGCTGTGTGCTGTCGGTAAAGCAGTGGGGAAATTCATATTCTAATGAAATTGTAGGAGATTTTCATTGCCTAAAAGCACGGATAAAACAACTTTTTTTTTTAAATGCAACCTAGCTAGATCGATTTATCGTCCCCAAAATCTCCCCTCTGGCAAATTTTATGAAAATCGTTGGAGCCGTTTCCGAGATTCAGATTATATATATAAATATATACAAGAATTGCTCGTTTAAAAGTATTAGATATATATAAATATATACAAGAATTGCTCGTTTAAAGGTATTAGATAGATAGATAGATACATAGGTTATCAAAATATTGTCAAGGTTTTGTAAATGCTAGACTAAGTACGACTCTGCTTGACACACGGATTAAATTTCAGAGCTTGCGGACGGCGCTATTAATCCGGGTCTTGCCCTCTAATCTTGCCAGCTAGATGACATCTTAAGGCGGAGACACTTATTATATATATTTTTTTAAACTGAATAATATATCCTCACGCAATTCCTCAAGGGTCCCCGAAAGGGTAGGCAGAGGTGTGTAGGTAGTACACACACACCCAATTTCCGCCAGATGAAAATAATCTATTTTGACTAGGATCGAAGGACCAATAAAAGATAAGTTCTAAAATTGAATCGTAGCAATTTGACACCTGCGTGAACCTTTATAATGTTGATAATAGCTTCCAATATATATCACTAAAGATAAAATACTCGCATTTATCATACACATTGCCCTCGGTGGTAATCGAACCCGCGACCTCAAACTTCGCAGCCTTGTCTGAACCGCTTAATCAGACGACCTTCAACATCTACCAGAAGAATAATATCATCTGCAAACAGATAAAAATTTAGAAAACACTGATTATGAAACTCAATACCACATTCGCCTTAACACACTAACAGAACGGTTGGTTGACCGTTACTCAAGTAAGGTACGTAGCTGGTCCTAAGTGCTCGTGTACACAAATTATATAACTACCCTAATGCTGTAATGTATTTCTCCCCAGCGTACAGCTTACTACAGCGTATTGTACGCACATAATGTATGGCGCGAACAACGTTATATGTAATTTAGCTGAAAAGAGTTTGGGCACTACGGAACTTCTTTTTGTATTGACCTCCGCCAAAGTTGAGTAGCTCTGCTGGCAGCATATAACAGACGACTTATGCTAGTTCACCCATTCCTTGCGGTTCTTGATTTCTTGAAACGATACCAACTGTATGCTTACAACTTAACCAAGGAGCAGTGCAATTTGACTATAACTTTCTGTAAAGCTGGGTTCTGCACACCGTTGAGAAATTTCAATTTAAAATTCGAGCAGGTACGGTTTAGGCACGGGATTAGGAGCACTACACTAACGGCTTGCGATCAGACAATTATTTGTTTTATAGTACAAATCAAACAATTACAGGATCTACCACCATTGACAGTCTTTTTTTTTTTTTATACAACAAGAGTGGCAAACAAGCATAGGGCCCATCTGATGGGAAACGGTTACCGCAGCCTATTTACGCTCACGATACCAAAGTATCACTTGCGTGTTGCCACTCTGTGTTCGGAGAGTTATAGTGTGTTGGCAGCATAATGGGTTTAATCCCTCTGCTTCCAACACAATGTAACAATCCTCCCCCTCCCCAAGGAGCTCATTACTGGAAACCTTATTCACCGCGTAGGAAGACAACATAAAATATTGTGTTATTTGGCTACGGACTTCTATAAGGTAGAGGTCCTGCCCCAGTCGGGCAGCTCCAAATTCGAACGGGAAGCCCGTTATGCCCTACCTCTCTTAATATGCCCTACCTCTCTTATTATGCCCTACCTCACTTAAGTCTCTAAAGTCGCGCGGGAAGTGCTATAAAGAAGTTCAGGGCGGAACTGGCTTTTTCATAAGCTCGGCCCGGCACCGGTAGCATTAGTACGTAGGTTTTCTAGGAGTCAAGAAGAACGACAATTGCAATCAAGTAAGTACAGATTCTCTCAAGAAGTACACATCCGAACTGAATAAACATTTTCATATTTCATTGCTCATTGAGGAATGCTGTATTACAGGCTATATCATCACGCTACTTACCAAGTGATTGGAAAATTGGAGCGCAAAATTCTATACAATAATAATTTATTATACTAAATGAGTTAGATAGATCGCAAATCAACTGGCGTGAATGAGGGCGTGATTGTGAAGATGAAGAAGGGCATGTTACGTTGGTTTGGACACATAGAAAGGATGAGTGAAGAAAGATTGACGAAACAGATATACAAAGCAAAAGTGTGTGCAAGAAGAGGCAGAGGAAGGCCACGTTCCAACTACCTGGATCAAATAGATCGGACTCTGAAGGACGGGAACGTTAAGAGTACTCGAAACCGACGAGCATGTATGAGACTGATGAATGTGGACGAAGCGAAAGAGGTATGTAAGTCTAGAGAGAACTGGCGCTCTATACTCTCTGCCTACCCCGTTAGGGACTTGGCGTGATGATATGTATGTATGTATGTATGGGTTAGATAGGTATGCTTAGATAGATTATAAATATATAAAAAAAAGATTTTATACAAAAAGTACTGCAATTGCAACTGCTCTTATTGCTAGGCTAAAGAACAGCCTGTGTTAATGATAAGAAGGCCATGCCTGAATTTAACACGGATGAAATGGTACTGCATTGCAATTATATTATACGGGTTCCCCTATGTTAGTTTGTATATGGAAGTCCACAAAATTATAGGCTGAATCTCTCCGTTTTTACCGAAACCGTAATAAAGACGTCAGTATACACATATTACTTTGCACTGTTTACATTGGAATTGCTGTTTAGGGCTCTTGCGATCCAATTGGAACATAAATAAAGGCTTAGTTCCCGGTACCGCAATGGATATATAGGCCATAGACTATTTCCATACTTGGTATTGTAAAAAGGTTGACAAAAATAAGGAAACCGCCTTCAAATAAGATCCTTACTAATATTATAAAAGTGAATGTAAGTTTGTTTGTTACTCTCTCACGTAAAAACTGCTTAACCGATCATCATAAAACTTTGTACACATATTCTTGGAAGTATTAGAAGTAACATAGGATATTTTTAACTGATTTTTTTTTTTTTTAAGAAAGATAAAAAAGCCTTCTACGCCGACGAAGTCGCGGGCACAACTAGTATTTGATAAAAATGACAGTATACATATTATGATTTTATTATGTGACGATGTTTATTGTAATTTATGTATGTATGTTACTTATTATATATTTTTATAGATAGAAAGGATTGACGAAACAGATATACAAAGCAAAAGTGTGTGCAAGAAGAGGCAGAGGAAGGCCACGTTCCAACTACCTGGATCAAATAGATCGGACTCTCAAGGACGGGAACGTTAAGAGTACTCGAAACCGACGAGCATGTATGAAAAGACTGTTGCATGCGGACGAAGCGAAAGAGGTATGTAAGTCTAGAGAGAACTGGCGCTCTATACTCTCTGCCTACCCCGTTAGGACGTGATGATATGTATGTATGTAGAAAGGATTTAATTGGGAATAAACATTAAATAAATATACTGGACACATCAGTCGTTCCGGCATGATTGAGTAACAAACTCACATTTATAACATTGGTAGTATACCTTCTTTGTTGAAGTGAACAACCCCATATAGTACATACTATTCTCCTAATGACTATTATAAGTGATTGGTCCCTTTCACGTAAATTTTAATGGATTGGACCTGGGGTACGTCGAGCTTCTACTAGAAAGTAGAAACTCGAAGTACGCAGCCATCGCGCTAAGGTCACACATTGTTTACCTACGAAATTTTACTTCAGATGTCTATAGGAAATATTCAATACCCCTGCGATACCCGATGAAATGGTATTTCGTAATTAGCTACATACAACGAAATTAGATGAAGTTTGGCACAGAAATAGATTAGTAGCTAGATTAACCCACAAAATATGTTTTATTCTAGAAAAATATCTGCCAATAAAATTTAATCTTACGTGGATGACCGCACGGACCACAGTAGTACGTGAATTTGACTCAAGTGTAGAGATTTCTGCAAGCAATTAACAGTAGATTTGCCGGAGGGGTTGGTAATGACTTAAGTGACTGTATAACTAACACGGGAGGTGCAGATTACACGGCCAATAAGTACCAGATTAATGCTCCCAACGTACTTAATTAATTGCACCATTTACCTACTCGTGGCGAGGTATAGAGTCCTATTTCGCTTAACGGTAATATCTTCACGCTTCTTCTTATAAGAGTATCCGAAGAGATAAAGGTGTAGTAATCTTTTATATATACCGCAGAATGTGGAGTTTCGTCGCTTCCGCGGACAAGTGCCACACGGACCCGCAATGCAGTGATCTATGGACTTTGTCATTTTAATTGTAAGTAAGAATAAATGAATACTCTTGCGAAGAAATTCAAAGGCGTATGTATAGTCGTGCTTGAGTAACGGCGATGGATTCGCCATCTGTCAAATTGGCACTTAAAATATATCTCTGGCGGAAAATGTGTGCGTGTGGGTACTTACAATCTACTACCTAAAATAATATATCCTCACGCCTTCCCACAAGGGTCCCCGAAGGAGTAGGCAGAGGTGTATAGGTAATACCCACACACCCACTTTCCGCCAGAGGTATATTAGGTGCCAACGTGACAGATGGCGAGTCCATCGCCGTTACTCCAGCACGACTATACATACGCCTTTGAATTTCTTCTCAGACGTATGCAGGTTTCCTCTCGATGTTTTCCTTCACCGTAAAGCTCGTGGTGTGACTAATCACTGTACTCAAGTTCAGAAAAACTCATTGGTACAGGCGGGATTCGAACTACTACCTATACACCTCTATCTACCCCTTCGGGGACCCTTGTAGGAAGGCGTAATTAAATGTAGGCTAGTAAATACCTAAAGAATGCTAGGACAATACAAAATATTTGTCCAAGACTTTCAGTGAAACAACTGAATCCAAACAAGTGTTAATCCTTAAGAAAGTACAGTCAAAACCACAAGTGACAGTATAAATTGCAGTTTTATAAATGAAGTATGTAATCAAATAAAGCAAGAATGCGGGAAGACAGGTTGACGAATCAGATATAGTAGATGAAAGTGTATAGAAGTAAAGAACTGGAAGACCACGTACCAACCACGTTAAAACCGATCGACCTCGTATGTATTTATTTAACACACGGAGACATAAACAATGACTGATGGATGACTAAAGGATGGGAGCTTTACGGTGAAGGAAAACATCGAGAGGAAACCTGCATAAGTCTGAGGAGCAATTCAAAGGCGCATGTATAGTCTTGCTAGCTTGAATAACGGCGATGGACTCGCCACGTGTCACGTTGGCACCTAAAATATATATCTGGCGGAAAGTGGGTGTGAGGGTCCTGGCTGGAGGCCTAGGTCTCGCCATTGACTTGTTAAGTAGCAAAAGTTCCCGGAACTCACGCTACGAGAGACAATACAAAAAAAAAAAAAAAAAAAAGGGTGTGAGGCTTCTACCTATACATCTCTGCCTACCTCTTACACAAAAACCTCCCACTAGGGTCCCCCCTAGTGGGAGTTTTTTGTTCACTGTTCTTTGTGACTGTACTCCTTGCTATACCTTCCCACATGTTTTAAAGACTTAGGACATTTAGTACGTATGTATCCGTCGCGTGGGTCATAGATCGTACTAAGGCTATTTTAAAAAGTCTGGACCTATTTAGCACCTTCAAAATAATTGTGTTTTAGTTGGAATGCAACTTAGTGTGTGATAAGCAACTATACAGAATAAGTAGCTTATACTATCATAAACTTGAAAATGTGTGAGTTTTTCTAACTGTGACTTACCATGATAAGGTTCGCAACGCGTAAGTGATATTCCTAGGCGCGGCCACCACTTACCATCAGGCGGGCCGGATTCTCGTTTCCCACAAAGCAGTGACTTAATAAAAACATGGTATGAATAATGACACGAATCAAACACATACAGTGTGTCACAAAAATATTTACACACCGTGACAAAAAGTATTTAAATAATAATAATAATAATAATAATAAAATCCTCACGCCTTCCTACAAGGGTCCCCGAAGGGGTAGACAGAGGTGTATAGGTAATACCCACACATCCAACTTTCCGCCAGAGGTACATTAGGTGCCAACGTAACAGATGGCGAGTCCATCGCCGTTACTCAAGCAAGACTATACATACGCCTTTGAATTTCTTCTCAGACATATGCAGGTTTCCTCTCGATGTTTTCCTTGGTACAGTCGGGATTCGAACTTGCGACCTTTGCGTCGCAGGCAATTGCTCGAACCACTCAGCCACCACGTTTCTTTTATTTTAATACCTAAGTAACTATATAAAAGAAGTTCAGAATTTTTGTGGTATCCACTTGCCAAAGACAACCTTATTAAGCCTCCTTACAATTGATCACTTAATCCATTAACCTTCTTGGAACCTTCCCTTATGATACCAAAGACCACAACGACAATTTAAAAAACAGAAAATTTCAAATCTACTTTTCGAAGGTTCCCACCAAAAAAACCTCGTTCCATTAAGGATAGACTGTAAACAAATAAGTAAGGGAGGTAGATTCAGACACATTTATTATTCTATCAGATTGACAGCCCTTCAGAAAACATTTCAAATATTCCTTCGTAAACAACTTTGAACTGAAATGCTTAGATCAAGCCCGTCACCATTAATTCGTCATTCATCAAATTAAGTTCATAAAGTGTATTATTAAAATTTATGAGTACCATTATGGATGACGTATCTCATAATTTTAGGGATTCAGTTACAATTTCCAACATAGTTTTTGTAGGCATCTGTCACGTTGGCACCTAAAATATATCTCTGGCGGAAAGTGGGTGTACGGGTATTACTTATACATCTCTGCCTACCCCTTCAGGGACCCTTGTGTGAAGGCGTAAGGATATATAATAATATATATTAATAATTTTATTTAAAAGCGTTCTTTCGTGTTTATTTAAATGGTGCGACGCTGTATAATGATCCAAGTATCTGTATCCAAGAATGAAGAGATAAAGGTTTTTCAAGTGAAGTATCTCATCCAGTTCCATAGAGCGCGATTGCAGCGCCACCTTATCGTGTCCAACGGATAAAAACATCAACATTGGTCGTGATATTCTCAAGTATTTGCGAGATGAGCTAACGCTAACGGCGATTGGTTTTAGAACATGATGCTCTATCACCTCTGACATAAGTTCTATTTTAGTTCTGCTACTGCCTAGGATTGTCTCCTATACTCGGCACACCAAATACATAATTTTTAATAAAGGCTTTTTGACCGGTTTCAAGACTGGAGAGGATTCAGTTGCCATAACTTAAAAGAAAAAAAAGAAGTAAACATTTCCATGTGACTGCTGTCTGTCAAACACCACAAAATCGAAGAATTGTCATAAGTCTATTATTAATATAGTGAAGTGAATCATACCAGCATTTTGTCAATTCCCAATATGAGGCTTATGAAGACAAACGGTTCCAAGTTCATTGCCCTCGTGGTAATGGGTGTCCATTGCTATCTGTTCTACATTTTTACAACTTACTGGTTTCATGAAGAGAAAAACACGATTGTTGATATTAATACCCGATTGATTTTACCGCATGTAATAGTGCATATCGATCTTAAAGGGGCACCTCCGAAGCTTGACTATTTAGGTTCATTGCTCCCAATGATGAAGGAGCATGGGGTGACTGGACTTTTGATGGAATACGAGGATATGTTTCCTTATGAGGATGCCATCGCTAATTTGAGCGCTAAGAACGCCTATGGAAAGGTTGAGGTAAATAACTTATGGTTTATACATAACTTCGATATCTTAAGATATATTTCGCGCAAATTTTATTCGAAAACCATTTATTGTTTTCTAAGGACTCCGGACTTCAATGCAATTTTGAAGACCTTATGCACACTCAGTTGACTTATGGCTTCTCGTCTATGTTTATTAATTGAAATCATCAATACACTTCATAAATTGCATTAAGTAATATGACTAATTATGAATTAACGGGCTATCTAATAAAAAACTTTTTTCCAGTCAAGTAGTTCTTGAGATATCAAACTTTATTCAGAAATATTGAAACTCTGCCTCTGTAGAATGTTAGTACATATTTTATTGTATACTATAATCATTTAAATGGTTCGTATTTTCAGCTCCATAATTTTATTGTCAAAGCTATAAGCTCGGGATTTGAAATAATACCACTGATCCAAACATTTGGACATATGGAACACGCGTTAAAACTGAAAGAGTTTCAACATTTGAGAGAAAATCCTATGTATCCCGATTCGATTTGCCCTAGCAAAGAAACCAGTCATAAGTTGATAAACGACATGCTCACTCAGGTAATATTCGAATATGTATTATTATTGATTATCTTCTGTATGAAGAGACTGATGAATGTAGACGTAGCGAAAGAAGTATGTAAGTCTAAAGAGAACTGGCGCTCTATACTCTCTGCCTACCGCGTAAGGGATTCTGCGTGATGATATGATTATCTTCTCAGAAGGAGCTTATTTCGATATGCTTTTTGAACCACACACGATACTTGAGTTCAGAAAAACTATTTACTACAGACTTAACCAGGATTCGAACTTGTAATGTTGCAGGAGACTAGTTAACTCGACCACCACGGCTTGGGTTGTTTATTTAAAGAAGCTATAAACATCAGTTTCCTCCAAACACGATGAAATATTCATCCTCAAATTTCTTTTGGCTCGCATTTGTGTCGGTACCCTTTGATGGGCGACCTAATGTTTATTTAATTCTCAACCTCCGTAATTTCTCTTCCAAATGGTTTCAGGTGATACGTTTCCATAATGACATATCAACCCTAAAGCACATACACATTGGCTGCGACGAAGTGTTCCACATCAACGAGTGTGAAGAATGCCGCGGCAGAAACAATCCCAATATGTAAGTATTGGACTCGTCTAGTCTAATTGTCAAAGCTCGATGTTGCAGATTCGATTCTCGCTGAGGACGGGTATACCCGTTTGTATACACAAAACATGATATATGACATGATACATGACTGATACATGACATGATACATGACAAAACACCCACTTTACCCACCAGAGGTATATTCTAGGTAACAGATGGCGAGTCCATCGCCGTTTCTCAATCACGGCTATAAATACGCCATTGAATTTCTTCTGAAACGTATGCAAGTTTCCCTCGATGTTTTCCTTCACTAAAAAACTCGTGGTGTGTTTCAGTCGGGATTAGAACTTGCAATACATGTGTTGCGGACAACTGCTCTAATCACTCGGCCACCACGACTTTATTTATATAGAAAGCATATAGAATATACATGTATATCGCGACACTCAACCCACTAATCAGCTGACGTAAACACGACCCCTCTTCTCGCACCTTCCAGGAACATCTTCGTTAATCACGTGACAAGTGTATTTAGCATCGTAAAGACACTGAGCTTCGACACAAGTATACTAATTTGGGACGACATGCTTCGAGAAATCAATCCAATACAATGGAGAGTTACCGACCGCATACCTGATGTACAGCCCGTCTACTGGGACTATAAGCCCAACATTGGCGTGTCTCATATAACATTATTACAATATCACAAGAGATTCGCGGGTACGTGGATAGCGTCTGCTTACAAAGGCGCCGACGGTCGAACCGCAACGCTACCAGATCTTAAGCTTCGATTCATGAACCATTACAGCTGGCTGAGCTTTATTCTCGGCTACAAATTCGGTGGGGAGAAACAAGTACACCATTTCAAAGGTATTATTTTAACTGGATGGTCCCGATATAGTCACATGGAGCCTTTATGCGAATTGCTACCGACTTCGATACCTAGTCTTATTTTAAACTTGCTTCTAATCAATAAGTTCAAATCGCAATCCATGATATCAGATAACAGTGACGACTACGAATATATATTTTCTAACCACTTAGATACGGAGTTGAACAGATATTTGCAGTGCAATATACAGATGGATTTGGACAATTTTAACAGTTCCGTGTGCACTTTTGATGGTAGCGAACTTTATACCCTATTCATGGAATTCTCTGCCATACATAAAGATTGTTTGTCAAAATTGTTTAGCGAAAACAATAATTTATTTGTGTTTACCTATTATGCACCATTGAGGCGTATTGATGAAAAATCCCTTAGTGGAAATATCCTTTGGATCAATAACACTCTTAATAAATTACTAGATATTGAAATGAAGACGAGGAACCAACTGTTAAAATTTTATAGTAAGGATGTTGTAAGTGAATATTTGCATTACAAATTTAGTTATTTAAAGCGATTTCTTGTGAAACTAATTAACAGTTCTGAAAATTACAAGCAAAGTTATGTTTGGCAACGGAATCCTCCTGACTTTAATCTTGCAATTGATGCAATGAATGCTTTAATCTAGTTAAGTTCTAGTCTTTGTTGATGTATCGTATTACATATTTTCACATTTATTCCCATTCAATTTCAAATAAATACCTATATATTTATCTGTGTGGACTAGTTTTTATTACTATCTATAAATAAAATAATATTTTGAATCTTATTTTAAGTGAAATAGGTAAGTGTAAGTCTAGAGAGAAATGGCGCTCTACACTCTCTACCTAGCCCGTAAGGGACTCGGCGTGATGATATGTATGTATGTACTTTTAAGTACTTATTATAACTTTTTTTATTTAATTTATATATCCAACTTTTTTCCATCCTGCATTGTCCGATCGAACTAGATAGTTGGATCGTGGTACTCGAAACCGGAGAGCATGTATGAAGAGACTGATGAATGTGGACGAAGCGGTCCCTAACTAAGGCAGAGTCCTTGAGTGACCGATCGATTATATATATATCATACCCAATAATCAGATTTAACGCGGGACGAAACGCGGAGCACAAAACCTTTAGTATAACTACGACGAAAACCAATATTGTATAATACTAATGGAACAATTAGGTCTAATAGACCTGGAATGGCGCTTTGATCCCGTAAGCCCATTATAGTCGCCTTGAATTACCAAATCATGATGTTCGACAAATAGCTACAGGAAGGCAGAAATGGGATTGTTCTAACATGCCACGCGTAAAATTAAGACTAACCATTAATTACCTTGAACGTGAGGTGCAGACAAGGAAGCGAGAGAATCTGCGGGGCATAGCTAGTAAATAATAGTAATCATTCATAATATTCATTAATCCCAAAAGGTAATTAGAACCAAACCGATTATATGTTAAGTTACGTCATCTGTCATGATCGTACCATCATAACAGATGGCGAACTGAACAGAATATGCACTTAGCTTTCGTTCCAAGCGGGAAGGGCGCCAGATTCATTGAATAAATAAATACCTCGGAACAATTCCACACAAATTGACTAAGCCCGAAATTTTGCAAAGCTTGTGTTATGGTAACTAAACAGCAGTATATTTACTAATATACACCTACTTATAGATGCATAGGACATCCAAGACTAAGGTACAACTCGTGTTGATCACAGAAATATCTGCCCTCAGCAAGAATCGGCGCCTTTAAGTTTCGCAGTCGGGGCTCTAACCACTAGATCAGACGGCCGTCAAGCTAACTGATGATTACTACATGTGAAGTTTGCAATAATTGTATTGCAGGTGAGCAATAGAATAGAAAAGTATATAGCCTTAATGTAGAACTGTGTAATATATTAAAAGATGTTTAATTTTATGTATATATAAGTCTCGACAGTTTGTCTATTACGGTACAATAATGACTATACATACAAACAGTAGAACGGCCACCACGGGCTTTACCTGTTTCTCATACATATGCGTACGTAAATAGTAGGTATTTCGTACAAAGAGTAATGTCCGTGTTGCTCCCCGTAGAATAGCCAGTACAGAGTAGCACGTAATGGGCTCATTGGAGAGGGGGAGGATTGTTATATTGTGTTGACAGCAGAGGGATTAGTCATATTATGCACAGTATAATTTTCTCTGAAAATAGAGGCAGCGCGTTATACTTCGGTGTCGTTAGCGTAAATAGGCTACGGTAACCGTTTTTCATCGGGTGAGCCGTATGCTTGTTTGCCACTCTTGTTGTATAAAATAAACAAAAATCAAATAAGGAAGAGGGAAAAATTCGAATTTCAATATTTCAGCATCGTAAAATATTTAAAGTGACTTACCGTGTTCCATTCCCCTCTCTGTAAGCTCTCTTCAATAGTGGAGTAAGTAATCAATCTAAATTATAAATTCCTTCCAACAGCTACAAGGCACGTTTTATGAACAAAATGAAAAAAGTTCAGCCAATTCCAAATTACCTATTTTCAAAGGAAGAGTTAATAATTGTTTCTGTGCGAACATTAATCATATGGTTGCAATGTTTTGATCATATTAAATTAAATGATAATTTAAATAAATAATTTTATTTGAGCCGTTTTCGACATCCACGAAATATATTAGTAAAATATAATGTAATATCTATATATCCTCACGCCTTCCCACAAGGGGGACCCTTACCCTTTGGGGAAGGGGTAGGCAGAGGTGCGCAGAGGTGTATATATATATAGATGGGTACTAAACCACACACCCACTTTCCGCCAGATATATATTTTAGGTACCAATGAGACAGATGGCGAGTCCATCGCCGTTTATCAAGCGCGATTTCGAGACTCCGACTCTGAAGACGGTGATTTAAAATCCTAAACCCTTTCGAATTCCTCTCAATCAATTTCACACAGTGACTCGACCCCATGGAAGAGTAAAAAAATTATATGAAAGGCTGCAAAAGAAATACAAATCAAGAACATGTAAATCCCTCGCCTTTTCAACATCGAACGTGAGTTTAATTAAAAGTGTTTACAAATACAGAACGTAAGTCTCAAAGTGAATGTGAAGGAATTGCTATTGAATGTTAGCAAGTCTTTTGAACCAGCCGCCGGCTTACCATTTCTTGTAATACAACAAAATTTGAAAAACTCCTCCCTATTCCATTCAAGTTGTGAGAATGGCTGCCGCTCTTTTTGTATGTTTCAGGACCTATGGTTGCTTTTTAATTCGTTCCTACCATAGACCAAGGTGGACAACAAGTACACAGCTATTTGTCTATGGTTCGAATAACTCTTATTTTAATCTAGGCTTGCCCATTACTAGAGATAAATTTAATTATCTGTACTATCCTCACGCCTTCCCATAAAGGTCCCGAACAGGTAGGCAAATGTATATAGTTAGGACTCACACCCCCACTTATTTGTACTAATATTGTATAAATGCTCGGGTCGTAACAATCTTACATCCAAACTTTCATATTTTATATACATTTAAGTATACAGATTCATTTCTTTAAATTGATAGAGATAATGAGCCGTAAAAGCCAGAGTAAACTTATTTAAACTCCGGTCTGCACCAATATATTATTTATCTTAGGAAAACTAGCTGCCCGTCCCGGCTTCGCACGGGTGGACATTTATTTTTTTAACATTTTGTCATATTTTTTTTCTTGTAATAAAAATAGCCTATATTAATCAGTGATAATGTAGCATTCAAATGGTGGAAGAGTTTTTTAAATCGGTCCAGTACTTTTTGAGCCAATTCCTTACAAACATACTTACATCATACAAATCTTTCCTCTTTATAATATTAGTATAGGTATAGATTGTGACTTGGTAGACAAGGAATGATGAAATCATAATAATTACTTTTACCATCTTTGCTCACAGTATGCAAAGCGAAGCTTGACACTTGGCAACGATATCAATACCCAAATCTAAGGTAAGTTCATTTAAAAGACTTTGATTTATAACATATGTAGCAAAATCGTTTATTTATACACACTTAAACAAACACATGATTTATATTATAGTGTATACAATATATAAAAATCTACAAAATTAGTAACAATATCACTTATAACATGCGCAATGTTACAATTGTAGCACCTTTCACAACACTAAGGTTTAACGACTAAATATGCCAATTACACCCACTCGAATTACCTAAATACCTATGTGAGACAAGCACATAATCTATATTAAGGTTTGCTATCAAATAGCATTTATCCTTCATGCTAACACTGATTTATTTTATTTATTTTATAAAATGAAAATTTAACAAATTTTCATTCAAAATATATATCCTCACGCCTTTCAACTAGGGTCCCCGAAGGGGTAGACAGAGGTCTATAGGTAGTACCCACACAACCACTTTCCACCAGAGATATATTTTATGTGCCAACGTGGCGAGTCCATCGCCGTTACTATAGCACGACTATACATACGCCTTTGAATTGCTTCTCAGACGTATACAGGTTTCCTCTCGATGTTTTCCTTCACCGTAAAGCTCGTGGTGTGACCAATCACTGTACTTAAATCAATTCAAAATATCCTTAACAAAAACCCTGAAGTAGCCACACAAAGACTGGCCGATCCAAGGAATCATACCTATTACGTTCATTTACAGAAACATTATTTATACATTGTTACATTGCTTTGACTTGCTCATTTTGCAAACAATTATGTGAAAATAAGATCTTTATCTACCTCTAAACCTGTTAAAGGTGAACCAATATTAAAAAAGAAAAACGGGCAATTTGTTTCGACGTTTCAATTCCTTAGACTTTTCTCGGAAACTATAGTAACGGCAAATTACATTTAATATGCGACGTTCAATAAATGTTCCCTGTGTGATTTGAATTTAGTAAAGAAACCTGTACAAATACTCACCAAATCGTGTATCACACTTACAACCAACTACCTACAGTAAAGCTTATCAATTCTTAACGTCCGTATCGACTGCATCTTTGCTTTTGCTGTCATCTGTTTCATTTTTACTTAGTATCTTTGGTTTGTGAACTGGTACTGGTTCGATAGGAGGTGGCGTTATAGGAACAAGACTCCCATCTTCCTCAGCCACCTTAAGGCCTATTGTAGCACCAAGTTTAGCGCTAGCCTGTTTGAACGTGTTAGACAATTTCACTTGAACGACGTTGATACACATAGATGTTAAGGCTAAACCGAATACTAGATACAGTATTGAAGCTATCATGAACATCGGATGATCGGGCACCAAATCTCCTAGCCCAATAGTAGACATTGATATGAAAACAAAATAGAACGATTCAAAGAAATTCCACGACTCCAGAAAATTGTACGCGACTGCGCCTATAAGGATGTAAATGATTAGAATAACTATAGCTACGGAAATAGGCAGGTTGAACTCGTCATCTATTTCGAAGACAGATGGTACGGGAGTGTCTGGTTCGGTTATGTTCTCCAGGTCTCCTTGGCCGGGTTTAGGGGGGAGTGGTGGGGGCACGTCGCTGGACTTCCTCTCGACCGGTGGAGGCGGGGCACCGTTCGACGCTTCATCCATTTCGTCTTCGGAGAAGATCTGCGACGGTCGACGAACTACGTCGTATACAATGTTCAGGCCCTTCATTACCTCCTGAAATTAATTATTATTATCATTTATAAAGAGAAATCCTAAATCTCGACTCGAGGTCGGTTTTTTTATTTTAAACCAGGTACGGGCTTATGACAAATACAGGTTCATGGGTGTCGGCGTGATGAGTGAGTGAAATGATTTTATTGTTGTGTGGGATGTGTCTGTTGTGTTTTGTGTTGTTGTATCTCAAGTATTTTGAAGTGTGAGCGAGGTTCAATTTAGGAAGCGGCGGACTATAGAACAGGTGTCTAAGACTGTTGATTTTTGGAGCGATATGTATGTATTTTCTTGTAAATCTAATATTTTAAGGCAGTATTAAGGTTTGTTTTAACCAACAGCTGTTGAAGAGATGATGATAAATTATTATTATTTATTACTAGCTGTTCCGCCCAGCTTCGCCCGGGTGAAAATGTAAACAAAACACGTTTTTCAATTGCTTCCCCTATGGAGGCAATAGTTAAAAACGTGTTTTTTTAAATAAAAGTTGAGTTTCATAAAATCCGTTCTTAGCTGACCTCTACACCGCGTAAGGAATACTCCTACCAAATTTCAAGTCAATCTGCTTTATAGTTCCTGAGATTTCGTGATGAGTCAGAACACAAATGGGTTATAAATATATATATATATATAATATATACATATACATATATATAGGTTATAAATTGACATTGATATGTTTACGTAATGTTATCCTTTGATCCTAAGAAACAATTGCTTTGCATTTCAGAACAAAAGCTCCTAGAGAGCGTAAAACATAAAGCCCGAAGCGTAATCATTACTAATTTCTGTATAAAAAGAGAACATTTGCTTTGTTTTCCTTTCTAAGGCGGTAATTTGAAACATTATCCTTCGAATAACTAAAAATATGTTTTAACTTGTATACTTCATTAAAGTCAGACGGAATTTAATTTATTTCTCTTAAGTTTTAAGCCGTGGTGGCCGAGTGGTTCGAGCAGTTGCCTGCGACGCAAAGGTCGCAAGTTCGAATCCCGACTGTACCAATGAGTTTTTCTGAACTTAAGTACAGTGATTAGTCACACCACGAGCTTTACGGTGAAGGAAAACATCGAGAGGAAACCTACGTCTGAGAAGAAATTCAAAGGCGTATGTATAGTCGTGCTTGAGTAACGGCGATGGACTCGCCATCTGTCACGTTGGCACCTAATATACCTCTGGCGGAAAGTGGGTGTGTGGGTATTACCTATACACCTCTGCCTACCCCTTCGGGGACCCTTGTGGGAAGGAGTGAGGATATATTATATATATTATATCTCTTAAGTTGATTATTATGTTTCGTATTGTAAATACATATTAAAATTATTACATTAATATCGTATAATATAATATATATCTACACCTTACCGAACAAACGCCGCACTATGTTGTGATATGCAATCATTATTCAAGAGTACTTTATCAACATACACCCTTAACATTATTGATTATGAATGAAATTTCTATTATTGTAAGTTTGACGAGGTGTTGACATATTTCGTCCGACACATTATTTTTGTCGGGCGAAATATTTGAACGCTTTCGCGAGTGAAACCGCAGTGCACTAGCAGTCAATAGATATATGTACATTCTTCTCACTATGACACTTTTTACCCGCTAACATGACACAGCGAGTCCTTCTCTAAGGCTAAGGCTAATGCACTATGAAATATGCAAGTTTCCCTTCAATGTAAAACACTAGAGACCAGGGTTTGAACCCTGAAAGTAAAGATTTCAATCTTTACTTTGCAAATGGCTGGTTACAACATCGCGGCTCATAATCCGCTGGAATAATTCGAGATTGTTACTACATTTGAGAAAGCCACGCAAATGTATTTTAAATGTATATTCTAATTACATTGTTTGCATACATGATATTGCTCAAAGCTCGTGGTAAACCGCATTATTGCGACCAACGCCGGACATTGCTCTAACGCAAAATTAAACTAGATGCATTTAAACTTAACAACTCGTGTTTTTTATTTTAATATAAATAATATAAAAATGAATTTAAAGGAAGAGACGTGGTTGCTTAGTGGTTCGAGCAGTCGCCTGCAACACCTCTAATTCTGACTTTCCAATGAGTTTTTTTTTACTTAAGTACAATGATTTATAACACCGCGAGTTTTATATTGCGAGGAAACCTGCATACATTCGACAAATTGTATAGTTGCATTGCAGTTGCAGCATATGTATTGCAGATTGTATATGTGTGTGTGACTGGCCACCTGTTAAATTGATACTTTGATAAAGATTGGAGATGAAATGCCGACAAGACAGGAAATATACTTTTTAGATAAATTGACTTTTTAATGTCTACCTAATCCAAAAGGGCATCAGTGTACGTATAATAATAATATTTCAACATACCTGTACAGGGCCTGTTCTTCTCACTTTCCTGCAACTCCTGGTGTAGTAGAACCTCCTGATGTAAGCCCAGAAGAACTTAATGATCCTCGTGAAAAATTTGCCGAAGTCGGCCAGCACGATCAAGAACAGCGGGATGCCAATGATTGCATACACTATCGTCGCTGCTCGGCCGTAGGTCGTCTTTGGCGCAATGTGGCCGTAACCTGGAACCGTATAGATACATTTTAAATAAACCACACCACCACATAAAAAAAAAGAATTTATAACAATGACAAAAAGGTAAAGCTGATAAAGAATAGATTTTTTTTTAATATAAATTTAATTTTAACGATAGTAATCTCACCAATAGTAGTAATTAGCGTCAAGCAATAGACGAACGAATTCATGAAATTCCAAGACCTTTGGCCGCTATATGAGGACACGCCAGCCTCATGTGCTGAGTGCAGCTGATTTTCAAATTCATACAGTTTATTCCTAGCCATCGACTTCCAATCCTCTTCCCGCAAGTAATGACTACCTCGCCACAGGCTTTCGATGAAATCTCTCTTAACATTTCTAGAACCACACTTGTATGCGTTCTCAAAAGATCCTTCTAGTGCTTTAAACATCATCCCACCTAAGCCGCAAACAATAACTAAGAGTAACAAGTTACATATACACCTGTTTCTCAATATTCTAATTTTATTGCATTCCGTTTGTTGTTCCAATTTAAACTGTTGCCAATTTGCTAGTAATTTCCATTTCGATCGAACATTAATTTTCTTTTTGTTCTCGATTAACTTTTTTTTCATATCCTTGCCATCTATACTGGACTTCCTTTCTTTCTGTACGCCGTTTTTGGAATTAACCACTGATCTTTTGCGTAGTCCCGACTTTTGTTCTACTGTTTCGTGTTTTGCGATATCAATGTCATCCCGTGCGAAAACTATGTTGTTCATAGTTTCACGCTTGTCCACCTCTTGACTTAGTATATTTAGTTTTCGTGTTAGCTCAGCTGTTCGTTCAGATAGATCAAAATCGTACTCGTTCTCGCTTGGTGAAGATGAATAACAACTGGATGTCAGCTCCGACTGACTAGCATCTATATATCCCGAGCTTTGTCTACTCTGCTTTTCCTCTTCCAAATTCAATTTCCGAGGCGTTGATAATCCTGACAAAATTTCTTTATCACTGATTATCTGAATTGTCTTTGGGCATGATATTCCTCGAGTTTGTCGTATTGTTGTAGGTGTTTTGTTAGGCGTCTTTAAATTTCGGTGATAGTCTTTATACTCGGGTGGAAGTCTTGTATCATCTTTAGGAATAGATACGCTTCTGGCTCGAGCTTTTTGCATAAGTTCAAGTATTTCTCGGCTTGTTTGGCTCATGCCTGTTCCAGTTTTATCCTCATTCCGGAGATCGCCTGCTCTATTAACTGACTGTGAACGTTTTGCTCTTGGTGATTTGTTTTTTAGGAAGCGCCGTGGTGTTGGCACTACTTTGCGCTTGGAATCGGCAGCGCTAGTATGTTGTCTGACTTGGTCCTCACTCATCTCACTTTCACTAGTTTTACTCTGTAAATATTATTATGTATCAGTAATTAATAAATATCTCTTCATAAAAAAAGGCAAACAAACTATCTATTTATTACTATCGATACATAACGTGATCTTACTGTGTCATTCGGAAATACAATGCTATCAACAAAGCTATGAAAATTATCAATAATATTTTTACGTAAAAACTGACCCCGAATCTTGAAGAAGATTTGCTTCTCGCTGGCTTTATTGGTGGTACTCGGGTTTGCTGTTCAATTTTGGTTTGCTTGGTGGTTTGCTGTTTAGCAATTGCTGGTTTAACATCAGCTGACATTTTCCTACTAGGAGTTCTAACAATTCTTTCACGTACTTCGACTGTTGGCCTGTTATCCTGCAGCAGTTTTCTGCTGGGCGATCTTTCTACTTGTATTACTTTTGTAACGAGCTCTCCTGGCGTTCCAGGGGATTCTAATACCTTTGCCGAAAGGCTCTTAGAAACTTGTTTCGTATCCTTCTCTTCAAATGTGAAGACACTTTCATTTTTAACCGGTGTTTTAGGTTTTGCTGGCTTGTTTTCTGGTATTTTCTCGTCGGGATAAACCATTTCCTCTAACTTTTTAGGTGTTGTAGGTAAAGGATATGGAAAATGTTTATCTTTTGGCGAACTTGTGGATGGTGGTGAAAGAGAATGCCTGCTATCTTTTGGAGTTTCAATAACTAACGAACTACGGCGTCCTGAATCTTCATCCTTCAAATTGATTGTGTAATTAGTACTCAAAAGCTTATTTGTAGGATCAATGAAGCTCCCTTTGCGTTCTAAGGTGCATGTTGTTTCTTTATCTTGTATTGCAAAAGGCGAGATACTCCTGCGTCTCCTCTCAGTGGCGGCAAATGCTCTTGCTTCAAGTATATCATCAGTAGTTAAATCGTAAACTGGATCTTTAACGTTAGCCTTTTCTTGTACAAGGCGTTTCATTTCTTCGTAAGTATTATCGGCTTCCACTTCTCTTGAATTTCGCTGAGGCTGAAACTCTTCATCATCTGATGTGGTCGTATCTTCGTGGGGAACAGGAAACCTACTGGGTTCAGGGGTCTTTTCTCTCTGTCTTGCTGCTTGTCCCCTGTTTTTAGATAGGTTCCTTCGTTTTCTGATGGACACATTTTGTTTTTCTTGTGTGGGCTCCATTATAAGCGATGTTGAATCCGAAGTTTTTGATACTAATTGACCAGTTGTTTGAGTTTCGGATTCAGCTTTGATCATGGGGATTTTAAAGGGTGTGGTATTCTCCTCTTCATTACCCTCTTTATTCATTACAACTGCTTCAACGTGTCTCTTTTCTGAAATTAATAAAATATCAATTACACACTGCCGCTAAAACGGTCAACGCAAGAAGTCAATTGAACTCAATGATTGACAAGACTCAACAACGCGCATTTGGCAGGGCATTATAAATCTATTGCCAATACTCAACACATTAAAATAAGCCTATAGGCACTTATACAAGTAGGTAAATAAATGCTTACTTACCGTTTGGAGACGAAGCAGGTAATATGTTATGTTATAGCTGGGCCAAAGCAGCTGTCTAATAAAAGAATCTATTTCGGCTGTCGCACATTTTCAAACGTAAACAAACTTCGAAAACATAAGACACTGTTGTATCCATCTTCATTATTTCGCTGACACTGTACCGAAGAACACTTTTAACTATTATCAATTCACTTTTCTAGAAAGAAGCAAAGGATCTTCGTAAAATAACACTGTGAATGCTTGCGACGCGACTGTGAGGAAGGCGCCAAGCTCGCCGGGCAAAGATCCAAATTTAAAACAACTACAGCTAGATTCAGTATGGTCGGGTGCGTCTGCACCAAAATAATAATCGTGACAACACTCTGACACTCCACGTTCGGTTAGCCACTTGTATAATGCACCGAACATTCTTTGGTAAATAATCATTTGGACGGTTCTACGTGTTTTACTTGCGTTGTAATTAAATCCACCACCTATCCTTGTAAAAATCAATTACTTTTACTAATAGTTCACTATCTAAGCATACTTATGTAACCCATTTGAAAACAAATTATTGAATGTGTGAAACAAATTATTATTATAATCATGTTTCAGCTAACTTAAAAGTACATTTCAAAAGTAAACTATAATAATTGTGTATTTGTTGATTTATTATCAGCAGATTTCATGTGTTTCATGCGCATTAAAAAGGTTAATCACTTTAACCTTTTTTTTGTCGTTTTTATTACGAACCCGATCCCAATACCTACTCGAGGAACAAAGCACGCGTATGGTCAAAATCCAATCCTGTACTCACTTGGGTAAATCACATCGGAGAGTTCATTCCCGACACTGAGCATTCGGCATTAAAATGAAGTAATTATAACGAACAAATACATATTAGTCTCCATATGATAAATGCAAAAATATTATTTCAAATCGGCGACTTCTTTGTTAAATATAACAGTATAAAACTTAAAACAACATGCTCGTATCTCTACCTCAAAGCATTAAGTGAGATTTAATTCACAATAAAAGCTTTATTCGTCTGCGTCGCTTTGTGTAAGCTTGCATGGACGACATAAAAGGATTAGGTAGGTATCGTCTGCTCCACAGTTTACCTTCTAGAGGAAAATAAGTAAATTGTTTCTTTTGAAGCTTTGAACGTGTTAACAACACATGCAGTCACAAAACATCGTGAAATTTTCGCAGTCTGCAATCTTCACGGACTTCGCGTTCACTTTAATATTTCTCGCTCAATTTTATTTGGAGTATATTTCAAGCGCCTGGCATTTTTATTGCAGCAATGTGTCTTAGAACATTGTTATTTAAATACGTAAGGCTCTATCCTCACGCCTTCCCACAAGGGTCCCCGAAGGGGTGGGCAGACTTTTACAAAACATTTACTCTTTTTAATGTTTTATTAAAAAACGTAAATATGCCAACGTGACGATAGGTGGTGATTTTATCGTTGCACTTCTAGTAAGTCTTGGATTATCTTCTCAGTAGTATTGAAGTCCCCTCACAATATTTTTCTTCACTATGAAGCTCATCAGTGGCAAGTCACTGTATTCTAAGCTCAAAAATACGGATCACGATCATGCAATATGTATTTTGCAGGTAACTACGTAACGTATTCGGTCACTTAGTACCTACACTAAACATATATAATCTCTTCAAACAAATGTCTACTGAGAACGAACCCGCAAATATAAGAATGGAAGGAAATGCTACCAGCAGCCTGCCTTAAATCATTCGATCTTTTTTGGAAAAGTCTTCACTTCGCAAAGGCAGACAAATCAGCGTACAGCACATACATATCATCACGCCGAGTCCCCCACGGAGGGCAGTTCTCTCTAAGCTCACAAACTTCTTTCACCGTGTGTTCGTCTCTTCATACATGCTCGTCGGTTTCAAGTGCTCTTGAACTTCCCGTAGCTGTTTTTCATCCATGTATAGCTTACACAGATGCACCAGATAAATCAAAGGAAGGGTACATACATACATATCATCACGCCAAGTCCCTAACGGGGTAGGCAGAGAGTATAGAGCGCCAGTTCTCTCTAGACTTACATAACTCTTTCGCTTCGTCCATGTTCATCAGTCTTTTCATACATGCTCGTCGGTTTCGAGTACTCTTAACGTTCCCGTCCTTGAGAGTCCGATCGATTTGATCCAGGTAGTTGGAACGTGGCCTTCCTCTTCTTGCACACACTTTTGCTTTGTATATCTGTTTCGTCAATCTTTCGTCAGGAAGGAAGGAAGGGTAAACATAGAATAGTCCTTTAAACACTGGAGATACCGACCTATAGTAGTGTATATAGTCCCGGCGTAGAACATGGCGTTCCAGAAGGTCCACGTGATATTGTGGATGTTGTTACTGTTGAGGTGTTTGCGGCACTCCATGTAGTTGGCCTCGTACTCTTCTAGGTCGCTTTGGATGTAGCGGAGGAAATCCACTGGCTCCGTCTGTATAACAAATTTTACTAGCTGCATCCCATCGGTAAATCTCAATATTTTTTTAAATGTATTTACTAGAGTTAAATAAGAGAGCCGTGGTGGCCGAGTGGTTCGAGCAGTTGCCTGCGACGCAAAGGTCGCAAGTTCGAATCCCGACTGTACCAATGAGTTTTTCTGAACTTAGGTACAGTGATTAGTCACACCACGAGCTTTACGGTGAAGGAAAACATCGAGAGGAAACCTGCATACGTCTGAGAAGAAATTCAAAGCCGTATGTATAGTCGTGCTTGAGTAACGGCGATGGACTCGCCATCTGTCACGTTGGCACCTAATATACCTCTGGCGGAAAGTGGGTGTGTGGGTATTACCTATACACCTCTGCCTACCCCTTCGGGGACCCTTGTGGGAAGGCGTGAGGATATATTATTTTATTTTATTCCTGACTGAAATGTTTCTATCTGTTCAGCCGTCCTAGATAGAGTAACAAAATATACACAAAAGGTTTCCGCATCGAAAAAAAAAATGTTGTACGTACTTTGTCGTATAGTGTTGCCTGTAATGAATAAGAAAAGTACTCACCAGAGCGTATGTTTTGTTTTGAATAACGATGCTGTGTATTCTGTCTGCAATATTTTTTCTCACTTCCGTTAGGTTATTATTGGCAATGACCTCGTGAGGACCTGCAAAAAGAAAAATATATTTAGCAAAACAATACACCTACTTACACATGTCCACATAATATGGATACTGTTAATATATTTCCAGCTCACACAGCGATTCTTTCAGTAGCAGGTCAGCAATGGACCTGAGGTAGGTACACATCACGGTAAGAATTTTATTTCGCAAATCAATACAATTACTGGTCTGGTCTAGTAGTTAGAGCTCCTGACTGCGAAACTAGAGGTCGGGGGTCTAGAGGGCAGATATTTGTGTGATGAACACGCGTATTTGTGCCTTAGTCTTGGATGTCCTATGTAATTAAGTATATACCTATCTATATAAGTAAATATATAGTTGTCTAGTTACCATAACACAAGCTTAGCTTAATTTGGGACTAGGTCAATTTGTGTGGAATTGTACCCGGTATTTATTATTATTATAGGTATTTATCCACATATTATTGTAACACTGTTAATATATAAGAGCCGTGGTGGCCGAGTGGTTCGAGCAGTTGCCTGCGACGCAAAGGTCGCAAGTTCGAATCCCGACTGTACCAATGAGTTTTTCTGAACTTAAGTACAGTGATTAGTCACACCACGAGCTTTACGGTGAAGGAAAACATCGAGAGGAAACCTGCATACGTCTGAGAAGAAATTCAAAGGCGTATGTATAGTCGTGCTTGAGTAACGGCGATGGACTCGCCATCTGTCACGTTGGCACCTAATATACCTCTGGCGGAAAGTGGGTGTGTGGGTATTACCTATACACCTCTGCCTACCCCTTCGGGGACCCTTGTGGGAAGGCGTGAGGATATTTTATATTATATGTATTATTATTATATATTATATTGTAATATATAAATATAAAACAGAAAAACAGACTTAATATGCCTTACTACAGGTAATAGAGCATATTAGGTCTGTTTTTCTGTTGTAGGTTGTGTGTGTGAAGTCTGGGCGATTAGCTACGCTTTTTTAAATAACATATGGTAAACCTTTTTAAACTCAAGTATTATTAACGTCATCAATGAACAAGCTTCAGCGCCTTAAAGGTGTCCTATTTTCTGAGAATGTGCTTAAAATAAAAGTTAACCCACTAACCTAAATAAAACGGCTCCTGAAATTACAGTGGAGAGCGAAACATTGCTCGGTTAAATATTACCACACTGAACGTTTGACAGCTGTTAAAACTTGCAAGGTAAAAGGTGTATTTTTCGTGGCAGATATGTATGGATGACATCATGATCGGATTCATTTCGCCTGTTACCGAATGTTTTTTCAAACTAACCCTGTTGATATCAGCAACTTATATAGATACTGCCATCAACGAAGACGCGCTCCACCAATTTGCAGCCGAGAGTGTCACGGGATGCAGAGTGTATTAATTGTAGTGTGCGTGTGCACTCATAGGACATCAGTGTGTACCGATAATACAAAAAAATTCGTGGAATGTTGCACACTTACACTATCCTTACTAATATTATAAATGTGAATGTAAGTTTATTTGTTACGCTTTCACGTAAAAACTACTCAACCGATCATCATAAAACTTTATACACACATTTTTGGAGGTGTAAGAAGATACATTTATTGGAAAAAAAAAATTTTTACGACAGATAAAAAACCGTTTTGCTGAAAACTCCACGCGGGCGAAGCCGCGGGCATAAGCTTGTAATCTATAAGGAAGAATAGGAGGGCGCATGATTACGCTAAGTCTTAAGCTTTATTGTCTCAAGTGATTAAGATATTCAATAGTGTCGAGAGCAATTCAAAACGCGTGCTTATATTTTTTTATCTGCCTCATACCTATGTATACCGATAACAAAGCCTTCGATATTTACCAGACAATGGCGACATTGTGGAGAAAATAGCTCACTTTAGGTAATATCCTCGCATTTCATTTATCTTCCATTTGCTCCATTCATTTCTTTTATTCAATGAGATTATAATAATCATTTTTATTTACCATTTATGTAAACACTTGAAAGCTTACTTAGTTTTATCGTTATGTACAACTAGTCGCGATCTACAGTTACGGTAATATATGAATATGCATAAATATGTTTTATTCTAGAAAAAACCTGTCAATGGAATAAAATTTAAGGTGGGTGAAACCGCGTGCCGTAATCAGTACATACATCCAAATGCTTCACTTCAAACTTCAAATGCTTCTGTTCCCCGAACAAAATACGAGTAAGTATATCGCCCTCAGGGAGCAATGGTATATAAGCTTAGCAAACCACTCCATCATCAAGCCATCAAATTTTATAAACCGAACGAATAAGTGTGAGAGTCATCTATTCTGTCAATGTTATTGAAATCTATATTTACTCTAGTTTTATACAGAGAGGGTTTGTTTAGTCTGTTTAGCGCCAAGTACATGGACAACTGTGAATCGATTTAAATTGATGCTCTACGCATTCCGATGTAGAAAAATATTTAAAATAACATACTTATCATCACGCCGCGCAGAGCGCCAGTTCTCTCTAGACTTGCAAACCTCTTTCACTTCGTCCACATTTATCAGTATCTTCATACGTGCTCGTCGGTTTCGTTCGGGTACTCTTGACGTTCCAATCCTTGAGTGTCCCATCGATTTGATCTATGAAGTTGGAACCTGTCTCTGCTTCCACACACTTTCACATTTCAACGCAGAAATAAGGCGGCCATAACTTCTATGCTGTGATATCTTTCACTTAATTTCATTGGTTTTCTGTTTATTCTTTAACACCTGTTTAAATAGTATACCGGCTATTGGTCGGTATTATTATTAGTAAGCCTCAAATTTGTATAAATGACCATGTCGTGGTATTTTACAAAATAAATAAATCTGTTATAAAACATTTTCTTTACTCTTTCTTTCATATTTCATTTCATATATAGTTTTTTGTATAGTATATATATACTATACAAAAAACAGCGGGGCAATATAGTCATATATAAAGTGAATGTTTGTCTGTATGTCCTTTATAGAATCGTAAACGGCTGGACAGATTTTAATGAAATTTTCTGTCTTCAGGTGGATTCAAGAATGGTTAAGATTCACAATTGAACCCGATAGGTGGCGCTGAGATCGTGTTTCAGGAAATATTAAGTTTTTCACCAGGGCGAAGCTGGGCGGGACAGCTAGTAATATATAATTTAATTTCAGTGAAACCGCTGGGCACTACTACTACTATTCTAATAAAGCGAAGGAAATGTGAAGATTCCACAAGGGTAAGGACTCCACTAAGAAATAACACCCTATTTTCGTGTGAGATTATTTAGGTGTCCATGTGACATATGGAAAAGTCAATTTAGCGCCAATTTACGAGTGCATTTTTGAATTTTTCCTATAAAGAAGCAGGTTTGATCTCGATGTTTTCCTCTCTGTTTGAAGACGATAATATCGGAAACGACCGAACAGATTTGATAAAATAATGTGGCTTTTGGTAGGCTTATTGTGGAGGAAGGTTTATCGGCTATTCAACATCACGCCACGATTCTCTGAGCGCGGATTTTATTTTTTTGTTTGTGTTTCTAGATATAAGACAGATAACGACATCGTTGAGGAAAATGTGAAAAGTAATGTGTTTCATGGCCGAGCCCCTAACAAAGCCCTATTGTGAAACAGTAAGGCAAAGATTAATTTCTACTTTGGAAGGCTGCCTCTTCGCTTTGTGCTGAGCAGCTGAGATATGGGTCTATTGAAGTTTAACATTTAAGAGATCAGATCGCTATTCATCTGATCTACAGTATCCACAATAAGATAACCTCCCTCCCTCCTCTTAGATTCGGACGCATTAAGGATATTTAATTAGCTTTTCATTCAGTTAATAGAGTGATAAATATATTTATCTATATCTTTACGGCTCCCATAAAGGTCCCCGAAGCGCTAGAGCAGAGGTGTGTAATAAAACCTGG
Organism: Drepana arcuata; assembly: GCA_016069955.1. Lineage (NCBI taxonomy): Eukaryota > Metazoa > Arthropoda > Insecta > Lepidoptera > Drepanidae > Drepana > Drepana arcuata. The sequence goes on along the minus strand of JACCPG010010995.1, from coordinate 114,443 downwards.
TTCCGAACATGCCGTCACCTGCCTTGGTCCCGAACATGCCGTCACTTGCCGTGGTCCCGAACATGCCGTCATCGAACAGGATGACGACTAAACGGTCCTCCAGGATGCCTAAACACATACCGACACTAAGCTCAACCGACCACTGTGCCGTCCTCGCCGGCGAGGCCCGACGCGAATGTTCTCTCGGACCCTTGCAAACGCTGGTCCATATTTCATGATTTTTTTATTCTTTTTTTTCATAGAACTATAATTACAGAATTACCCAATGCGATAGTATAGACAAAGTTTAAATATTAAGGCCCTTATAAGTCCCTTTACTTCGTTCGTGTGGCACTTGTCTGTGGAAGCGACGGACCTTTATTCTATAAAATATAAACATGACTCCATAGCGATCCTAAGCCCTATATACCCGGACGAAACTACATAAAAAAGGGCTAATTACATCCGGAAACTGGACTGGATAGTGTATCCAGAACATCCAACTCATAAAGTTATAAACAGTGCTAAAAATATATTTAGTTCTTACATAAATTCAGTAATCATATAGATATATAATGGACGACCGGCTGGTCTAGTGGTTAGAGCTCCTAACTGCGAAATTTGAGGTCGCGGGTTCGAATCCCGCTGAGGGCAGATATTTGTGCGATGAACACGAATATTTGTACCTTAGTCTTGGATGTCCTATGTATTTAAGTATATATCTATCTATATAAATAAATATATCGTTGTCTAGTTACCATAACACAAGCTTTGCTTAATTTGGGACTAGGTCAATTTGTGTGGAATTGTCCCAGTTATTTATTATATAATAAAATTTTAACGCTGGTAATACTGGTGAGCATGTATGAAGACATTGATGAAATTGGATGAAGCGAAATAGGTGTGCAAGTCTAGTGAGAACTGGCGCTCTACTCTGTCCCTACCTGTGAGGGACTTGGCGAGATCATGTGTATGTATGTGAAATCACGGGACAAATCAAGCCCTACTAATCCTCACGTAATACGATTACGTTAGAGCGGCTAGACAAAATAGGATGTAGTTTGATTCAGAAATACATTACTAACTGGATTAACATAATAATAATATAGGATATGTTAGAACTTTGAATTTTTCGGGATTCGAATGTATCATATGTCCTTATGCTAGGTATAAGCCATCACCATTTAAATTTTCAGAAAAACTGCTTTTTATATTCCGTAAAATATATTTTTTCAATATAAAGTATCCTATATTACTTCTAATACCTCCAAAAGTATTTGTATAAAGTTTCATGATGGTCGGTTAAGTAGTTTTTACGTGAAAGCGAAACAAACATACTTACAATATTATTAGTAAGCATATGTATAGCTGGTGCCCGCCACTTCATCTGCGTAGAATCAGTCATTCAAAGATTTATCCTTATCGGGAACTTGTCAATATCCCTGCTCACATTATTGAGGCAAGATTTTGATGAAGAATAATAACAGAAAGAAAACGCGGATGGAAATTGGTTAATGCCGCGTAAGTTACGTACAATTTGTATGTGTACTCAAGAGATACACACTCAAGGAATACTCGGGGATTACTCACGCGAAATTCACTCCAGTGATGGCTTGGGCTTAGTGACGGTAAAATTTATTTCACATCATCGCGCTTAGTAATATGATAAGCGAATTCTATTTTCGTGTTTTTGATACATAAAGTATTTGCCTATACATACATATCATCACGCCGAGTCCCTAACGTGGTAGGAAGAGATTATAGAGCGCCAGTTCTCTCTAGACTTACATACCTCTTTCGCTTCGTGCTCATTCATCAGTCTCTTCATACATGCTCGTCGGTTTCGAGTACTCTTGACGTTCCTGTCCGTGAGCGTCCGATCGATTTGAACTAGGTATTTGCCTATAGGTACTTTATATATAAAGTGGGTGTGTGGGTATTACCTATACACCTCTGCCTACCCCTTCGGGGACCCTTGTGGGAAGGCGTGAGGATATATTATATTTTATATATATTATGTACCAGCCGTACCCCACGATCTCATCAACGTAAAATTTTATGTATTGATAGATTTTAATAAAATATATATATATTTATCCTCACGCCTTCCATAGAATATATCTATGTGTTATTCCGGCAAATTATTTATATCTGTGCCAAATGTCATCTAGTTCCATTCAGTAGTTTTTCCGTGAATGAGTAACAAACATCCTTACAAACTTTCGCATTTATAATTTCGGACGGACTTGCAGAACCTCGATGCCCGCAGCATCAGAAGGACCAGATTTTCACCGTAACTGGTTTCTTGGGTACAGTCGTATCAAATACAAACGCCTTGGTGATTCATCTCAAGTATATGCTGTCACTTTGGCTCTTAAATATACTTAGGTATATCTAGGGAAAATTACCGGGTTATTACCACACACCCCTGCCTACCCCTTGGCGTACACGGCTTTTACGATATCACATATATGCAAGATTTCTCTCAAGAACTACCATGGCTCTAAGTTCATGTTTGACTAACAAGTCAAATTTGATATCGCTATTTTTCTAAATACTACCTACTACTAATTCTTGACAGTGCACGTCACTATATGAAATTTACTCAATTTTATTGTATGACATACATACATATCATGACGCCAAGTCCCTAACGGGGTAGGCAGAGAGTATAGAGCACCAGTTCTCTCTAGACTTACATACCTCTTTCGCTTCGTCCACATTCATCAGTCTCTTCATACATGCTCGTCGGTTTCGAGTACTTACTCATACATACTTATTGTATGAAATGTATGAGTGAGTCTTTGAATATAAACTAAAATAATATTAAAACTGTTATTAGTACAGACATTCCTCAAATTGTAAATCATACTACGGGTAAAACAGTCTCAGTTGATATTTTCTTTGCATTAATCACGACGTACACTTTCGCGCGGTGACTCAAGCAAAATGTGGCATTTGAAAAATATATCTTCTTCGGTTTATTACTACTTTGAATGCGTTAGTATTTAATTTGAAGCGTTATTTAGCAATATAAATTACGATATAAATAAGTGTTTAACATTTTATATTGATGGCATTTCTGAACTAAACTAATAGGACGTAAAATGAAAATAATGAATCGACAACTTAACATGGTAAATATGACACCTATTCCTATAATAAATTCTTACGCCATATATACGCAATATGTTATGCTGTATTTAATATATGATATCTTCACGCCTTCCCACAAGGGTCCCCGAAGGGGTAGGCAGAGGTGTATAGCTAATACCCACACACCCACTTTCCGCCAGAGGTATATTAGGTGCCAACGTGACAGGTGGCGAGTCCATCGCCGTTACTCAAGCACGACTATACATATGCCTTGAACTTCTTCTCAGACTTATGCAGGTTTCCTCTCGATGTTTTCCTTCACCGTAAAGCTCGTGGTGTGACTTATCACTGTACTTAAGTCCAGAAAAACTCATTGTTACAGTCGGGATTCGAACTTGCGATCTTTGTGTCGCAGGCAACTGCTCGAACCACTCGGCCACCACGGCTGAACATATGTTATATTAAACATATATATCGGTTTCGTACTATACACATTTTAATAAATTAGACCTATCTTTTATTACACCTACTACAAACATATAAATGTCAAATGCATACCGGTGGCTTTATGTGTCAGCAATAAACCCTTATTTTAGCAGTTTCGCTGCACTGGCAGCGTAAGAGACGAACAAGTAATTTTCGCCACTATTCCATGTGAATATTTGGAAGCCTTATTAAGTCAACAATATTAAGAAGCAGTGTTTAATCTGTCAACTCACCCCGTGAGGAAGTCGACATCTTAATATAATGTGTACAAATTAAAGTGACATTCTTAGAATGCACACACTAATGAATTTAACGGGCATTTATAATTTTGCACGCAATATGTGTAAGAGGATTAATCCTCTTGAAACTTTCGGTATCCGGCGCGTTTCATTGGAGTTGTGAATTTCACGGCTTAATATCAGTGAGCCATTAATGTTCTAACCGTTGCTCGTGGCTTATTATTATAGGCAGTTCTAGTAAACGTAGAAAGATAATGGCGTGTTAAGTGCGTCAACACGAATAAACCGCTAACCGTCGGAAGGTCTGTGCGGCCCTTTAAACAACACCGTATAAATAACGCTTTTTAATTTGAGGTCCTTGAAGGGATCCTAATAGGTATCTATAATAAAATCCTTGTTTCTTCGGAAATATAGATAGCGGGTCTGTCAATATATCTCAAACTGTGGCAGTGCGCTTTCAACTGCCTCTGTTGACATCTGCAACGTCGGGATCAAATAAGAAGCTTTATAAGACACGATAAATTTTCCTAAGAGCATATTCTACAATTCAAAACTTTTCTTAGAAAGCTGACAGAATGTATTCAAATGACAATAAAATTATATAAATGCATTCAATTAATAAAGGTATATTAAAACGAAGTAATCCAGTATCCATCCCCCTTGTCGTCGAAGTCGTAAAGCCGCCGTCTTAAACATTAAAATTTCACACTGTTTACAACTGAATACAGGAATTCGCTTCACCTCATTCGCTCAATAACTATTTGCTGAATTTTTATCTTCACGTCTTTTAAGACTGATCTTTTTGGGAGGCTATTTATATAAAGGTCTTAATATCTATAATAAATGTATATTAATGTGAATTTTATCTCCTAGCCCAAGAAAAATGTAGCATTTCACACAAGACCGTATTTGTAATTGAACGTAGCTCGCGACAGTCCGTTTTACAGGTTGAACAAATATTTGCTCGGGACAGCATAACACATGCCATGTGAATATGGGATATTTAGCAATCATGAATACGCTCGACGTACACGAATAATATTGGTACTATTATTGGCACTATAGCAGCAAAAAGTATTTCTTTAATTCGATTTATATTAGCACATGGCGGTGGTAAACAAGCATGCGGTCCACCTGATAGTACTTAAGTAGGTTAAATAAACCACAAAGGTCTCGCACTGTGCGCTTCCAAAGGAGTTTTCTTCCGCGAACGCTCAGGCTGTGGAATGAGCTCCCCGTTGAGGTTTTCCCTGGAGAGTACAGCATGGAGTTCTTCAAGAAGGGTGTGAAAAGATTCCTGCAGGGTCGGGAACGCGCGAGTGATACCCCTGGTGTTGCAAGCGTCCATAGGCGGCGGTAACCGCTTACCATCATGCGGATCGCATGCTTGTTTGCCACCCAAGTGGTATAAAAAAAAAGTGGTAAACGCTGGCAACACCAGGGGTACATACAGCTCACGTGGTGCCGACCCTATCGAAAACTTTTCGCATCCTTTTTGAGATATGAGTGCAAAAATACTCAAAAAAGTAGCAATTGCATTTATCTTTATATCTTCACGCCTTCACAAGGCCCCTTTAGGGGCAGGCAAAGGTGTAACAACCTTTTATACATATGTGTGTTTACGCAATTGGATACTTTAATATCTCGTGAACGGTTCGTATTTGTGCTGCGTATAATAACATTAAAAAAGCCTTGAATATTGGACTTGCATCCAGTCTAGCGTCCGTTTGTCTTATTTATTATTATTATATATATTGTCCTGTTCTTATTTATATAGTCTATCTTACTGGAACCAGACTTCGAGGTGTGTAAATACATAATGTTACAGTTTTACGTACCTACGTGACTTCCACAGTTTTTCAATATTTCGTAGACTTTTTGGTAGTTTTGAGATCAACACTTTAAATGTAGAGATATATTTAAGATTTTTTTATTCCAATATGCATCTCTTATAAGTTTTGATAAGTTAATTAATGGTAGTAAACAGTGGGTATGTGGGTATTACCTATACAACTCTGCCTACACCTTCGGGGACCCTCTCTAGAGTTCCAAACCTCTTTCGCTGGCGCTCTACTCGGTCATGATATGTATATAAAGAACCGCTTAAAACCCTCAAGCACGACTATACATACGCCTTTTGAATTTCTTCTCAAACGTGCATTCCTCGATGTTTTCCTTCACTTTAAAACTTATAGTATTACTTATCACTCTACTTAAGTTCAGAAAAATTCATTGGTTCTGTCAGAATTAAAGCTTTCCACTACACTTGCACAACCACTAGGTCACCGCAACTTAAAGCATGGCGATGGACTCGCCATCTGTCACATTGGTACCTAAAATATATCTCTGGCGGAAAGTGGGTTTATTATCAGCGACCCAAATGGTAAGGCGAGAAGATATTTATTTTTATTTTTAAAACCCATCGACACCCTTCTTGTTATGTAATACACTATATCTATATTCTCATAAAAACATATATTTCCCACTAACAAAGGCCAAATAGAGCCGACAGAAGCCAACAAAGGCGTGATTTATCTAGCACCAATGCTACGGCCTCACGTTCAAGGTCGCCGATCGATCATTACAATACACCATTTTGACAGCTTCCCATTGTGCAATCGTGGAAAGGAGACACTGTCCTTTAGCCCTAAACGTCTTGCAATCAGTCATTGCTCTAATGGCTGCAGTGATCGAGTGTCACTTTCCTCGTAAACAGCGACTGTACTAGAGACTAGTTGTGCCCCGTAGTTTCACCCGTATTATTTTATTACATTGGTACTTTTATTATGGATTATACATATCGTACATATAGATAAGGTTAAATGTGTTGCCTGAAATAAACGAAAAATAATAAAAATAATAATAATAATAGTTATAGATAATGCCATCCACGAAGACGCGCCCCACCAGTTTCTAGTCAATGGGTCGCGGGATGCAGGGAGTACGACCCATTCTATTAATTCTAGTGTGCGTGTGCACTCATAGGTAATCAGTGTGTAACGATAATATTCAAACATGAGTGCTAGGTTTGCACACTAACACTATTAACTATAAGGAATAATAGTAGGGCGCGTCTTCGTGGATGGCACTATCCGCCCGCATTAGAGCGCTTTAACTATAGCATAGAACATAGTTCATAATCCTCTCGCACAAGCAATATACTTAAAGTGAGTTATTCACTGATGCTATTCATGCATTCATTCCGAATACTCTCTTTGTAAAAACACAAAATAAACTGCAAGGTAAAGTGGCCTACATTTTCTAGTTTTATTCCTCTGAGTAAACAGAGATACGAGGATTTCAGATAAACTTCTGGTTTATCCACTTGAACAGTATCAAATAAGAAGCCTAATGCAATCCACCATTAAATATACCCTTTATTCAAGATAAATATCCACCAAAAGCCGTGTTGGCCGAATGGTTCGAGTAGCTTTTGACACAAAGATAGCAAGTTACGTATAATAAGTCACACCACGATCGTTACGGCGATGAAAAACATCGAGAGGAAACCTGCATACGTCTGAGAAGCAATTCAAAGGCGTATGTACAGCCGTGCTTGAGTAACGGCGGTGTACGGAAGGTTTCCTCTCTATGTTTCCTTCACCGTAAAGCTTTGTGTGACTAATCACCTTGTAATTTCAGAAAAACTCATTGGTACAGTCGGAATTCGAACTGGCGAACTTGGTGTTGCAGGCAACAACTCGAGCCACTCATCCACCACGGCTTTTTTTCGACCTCATTCTTAATTTACTTATACACATATCTAGTTATAATAATAATAATAAAAACCTAGACTTGAGGACTGGGAAATACTGAAGATACTAAAACATTCAGTTGTAATCAAATGGAAATCTTACGCTCTACATTCCGTGTTTGAGTGAACTTGTTCTATGAATATACATAAAAGATTTTTAACTTCGGGACTTTGAAAGTTATTTATAGTTGAGTGCCAGACATATTAACTTTGTATATAATTTGTATAGACTTCCAAATGTTGTTTCTAGAGTAAATAACTGAGAAGCAATTCAAAGGCGCATGTATAGTCGTGCTTTAGTAACGGCGATGGACTCGCCGTCAATTACGTTCACACTTATCATAAATATATCTTTGGTGGAAAGTGGGTGTATGGGTACTATCTATACACCTCTGCCTACCGTTCGGGGACCCTTGTGGGAAGGCGTGAGGATATATAAATAACTAAATGTTAAGGCATGTATATACGTAGGTATGTATAGATAGGGTCCCACAAGGATCCTCGAAGGGGTAGGCAGAGCTGTAAAGGTAATACCCAAACACCCACTTTCCGCCAGAGGTATATTAGGTGCCAACGTGACAGATGGCGAGCCCATCGCAATTACTCAAGCACGACTATACATACGCCTTTGAATTTCCTCTCATACGTACGCAGGTTTCCTCTTGATGTTTTCCTTCACCGTAAAGCTCGTGGTGTGACTAATCACTGTACTTAAGTTCAGAAAAACTCATTGGAACAGTCGGGATTCGAACTTGCTATCTTTGTGTCGCAGACAAGCGCTCGAACCACACGGCCACCACGGCATTTTATAGCTATATTTACGGTAGGCAGCATATCGTATACTCGCGGGTGAAATCGTGGAGCAGCGCTAGTTAATTGAAAAAATAAGTTAACATTGAAAGAATGACGAATAAAAAGAAACGATGACATACATTACGCATCCTATTTTTACGCGTAAACTCAGCTTTCAATGCCGTACATAAATCATGTTTGCATATGCAAGTAACCGTAAAGTTAACCTTGGTAGCGGTTGTTGTGGCTAACTGTACATCATAAAATGTATACGTAAATAGATCACACAAATATCTAGGATAGGCACGTAAGATTATAAAATTGAAATACATACATATCATTAAGCCGAGTCCTTTACGGAATAGAGCGCCAGTCTCTCTAGACTTAGACCTCCTTCGTTCTTTCTACATTCACCAGTCTCTTCATAATTACTCCTAGATTGTGAGCAAGAGAATTTTGGATAATTTAATTTAACATTCACTCTACCATCGCAATTTGAAGTCTCATTTTCATGAAGGCAAGCGCTGTCGATGCAAAGACAGCATTAATGCAATAGTAATATGTCTCAATATCCATTGTCTTTACACATTTCTTACAAGTCCGTAATTTGTACAGCTTCATGAAAAAGTTGATTGGATATATATATATTTCAAAATGGATCAAATTCGATAAGGTAAGAGTGTTTTGATGTATCGACATTAAAAGTGTTTATATAGATAAAGCCGTTGATTTAGGATTACATCCGTAAGCGTCCGGAAAGATACGGATTATTTTACGGATTACCAACCGTGTTCGTGGGAATACTACACACTTCAGTCCTGAGTAAAAAATATAATAAATATATCCTCACGCCATCCCACAAGGGTCCCCGAAGGGGTAGGCAGAGGTGTAGAGGTAGTACCCACACACCCACTTTCCGGCAGAGATATATTTTTCATGCCAACGTGACAGAAGGCGAATCCATCGCCGTTACTATAGCACGACTATACATACGCCTTTGAATTGCTTCTCAGACGTTTGCAGGTTTCCTCTCGATGTTTTCCTTCACCGTAAAGCTCGTGGTGTCACTAATCACTGTACTTAAGTTCAGAATAACTCATTGGTACAGTCGAGATTCGAACATGCGACTCTCGACCACCACGGCTTTCTAAGTCAAAATTGACGCACGAAATAGGTATTAGGTAATCTTAAAACTTTTTGAATGCCATTGTTCCAACGACAATCATTTCTGAAGAAAACAAAACAATGTCGTATTGATTCTTTAATCAAACAAAGATTTAACAATTAAACAGACTAAGCATTCCACAAATTACAATAGGCTACACAAATTCGCGAAACATCCAGAGAATTCACTAATGACGACCACAGAATCAACACGTAAGCCTGGAACTTGGCCAATTTTCATGTTTCCGAATAAAACACCTATCGTTTCTTCCTATAATCAAGAGCCTGACACAATATGCCTACTTACATAACGTATACATAACAACGAACTAATAACAAATACACTTGTTTCCTCAAATTATTTCATCGCCAGTTTTCCGACGTCTTCAAAACATTTCATAGTACTGGCAACCTCTAAAGCGTCCAAATTTGACGTGGACTTTTGACGAGATTGAAACAGAGCGGCTTGGATTAGTTTGGAGTCTTCAGTGTAGAATTTTGGTGTCATATTGTAGTAAGAATCCATTGAGTACAGGGTTATTGATATAAATACCTTAATATAATAAGGTTGTTTACATCTATACAAAGCGAACCATTGATTTCATTAACCGTCCATGACCGCTGGCATAGCAGCCTATCCGCTACTGCTTAGAATAACTTCCAAAAACTACAACATGATATGAATAAGTTTCAATACTAAATTTAAAATAATGTCAACATTTTAGAACGTTTTCGTCTAAAGGACTGGTACCCACGTCACGAATAAATAATAAGTAAAAAAACGAAATATTCCAAATTAGGCAGAGCAGAACAGAAAGCAGCTGCAGATCTGGCAGGCGATAAAGGTCAGACCCAAACATAAGTAGCACAAGTAGGGTACAGTTCTGACAACGCAGTAACCAAGATAGGCGAAACAATATAAAAGCATTTCCGATTTACTATAGTTCTTTGAAGCTCTGCGCCCCTCGCAAATGTCGTGCTTCTTGTAAGCTGAAATCAATATTAAAAACGTTTAAATTCTTTAAAGGGGTGAAAAGATTTCTCCAAGCTAGGTATAACAAAACTACACTTAGATAATACTATAATATAACATGCATAAAACCTACACAGTATGAAAATAGCTGTACCTAACTGCTAAATATGCATTACAAGTACTGACTTCTTTGCTTCAATAACAAAGCCTAAAGTAAAAATGTGAGTACTTGGCAGTAAGTGGCATTATAGAAGTGACGTTATTTTTAACTTCAATTTAAACACTGTATTTGAGTGCAGAATTACTTGCTCTCCAAGAGCTATACGATGAAGGAAAATATCGTGAAAACCTAAGTCCGGGAAGACATTATCAGTCGTATTTGATCTAAATACATGTAGCGAGAGGGTTATGTACACCTTTGCCTACTCCTTCGAGGAATATTAGAACGCGTGAAGAAGTCAAAATATCCCACTTCTAGCTTCTAGCTAAAGGGAAACACGGTAAGAAAAGCTGCACACGTCAAGCATAAATTCAAAGCTGTATTGGAACACGTTAGACGTTGGTGTAGGTAATTACACCCTACACGGTAGGCAGGGGACCAGGCCATTATGAAGAGCGTACACGTAAACGTAAGGACAATAAATGTCCTCAAAATTAAGATAGGCGCTCCTACATCCTCTACGAGTCACCGATGTTTTCTCATCACAGCCCCATTGAAAGAGTACAATACTTACTAGGCATCTCGATTTTTTTTATTATTTCTATATATAATACATATGTATATATAACTTTTATTGTTTTTTTTGTTATTTTTGCATAACGAAACACGATTTACAATAACGACATAATAATCATTTTGACATCATAAACACTTTATTTCCTCTATTAAGAAATATTGACAGAGTTATTGCAGCCAGTGCTAAGTATATCCGCTCACCATAAAGCTGGCGCTCTATTCTCTCTGCATACCCCGTGATATCATAAAGCAAGGCACTTTGCCTAGATGCCTAGGTACCTAGGTAGGTAGGCAAGGTGCCTTGCTTTATGGTTAATACATACACATCTTCACGTGAGGATATATATATATATATATATATATATATATATATATATATCCTCACGCCTTCCCCGAAGGGGTAGTTGTATTTAAAAACCGGTAATCTTGACTTCATATACATAATATCATCACGCCAAGGGCCAGTTGTCTCTAGGCTTACAAACTCTTACTTTTTACCTAAGCCATATTTAATCTGACTCTTCTCAAACTGTTCGTTGAGCACTCGATCGGTTTGATCAAAGAGTTGGAAGGTGGTCTTCCTCTGTCTCCACTACCTGACACTGTCGCATTTTATTTTATTTAGTCGTGCATTATGTCCAAACCAACAAAGCATGCCTGTCTATGTCACAATATATATTATTACGTTATATTGCGATCGGGCGCTCAAAGACGGGCACGTCAAGAGAACTCGAAACCGGCGTGCAAGTATGAAGAGACTGTTGAATTGGACGAAGCGAAAGAGGTATGCAAGTCTAGAGAAAACTGGCGCTCCATTCTCTCTACCTACCCCGTTAGGGAATCGGCGCGGTAACATGTATGTATGTATATATTAAATTAACATACAAAGTACCGATTCTACCAATACTACTAAAACTCGTAGTTAGCCTAGCCATCGTGATAGTTATTAGTTCAATATGTATCGGATGCTGAGATTGAATAATTCTATATTGCAGTGCTTCATAGTAAAATTAGAAACCATTATTTTCAAACTACTGACATTACACAGTTATGTATCTTAGCTTCTTAATTTACAGTGTTAATGTACGAATACCGGCTATTTTTCCGAACCTATTTCAAGCAATCTTTCAAAGTTGCACCTATGATGTATAATGCAAATAAATAGGTTTGCTGACAGAATGCGGTGCGTAGGCGTGCGCTGAAGTGGCTGGAATTTGAATGGGCATGGGCTAAGCTTTTAGTCTTTAGAAATATTGAAGAACGTCTATTTGACAGACAAGGGGTATGACGTGAATGACAGCCTTGGTGTTGCACGCGTCCATAAGCTGCGGTAGCCGCTTGTGTTAAGTAATTACCATATTAGCGTTATAAAAAAAGTTGCATTAATATATCTCAATTAAAATTCTGTCAATTGAAGCTGTGGTGGCCGAGTGGTTCGAGCAGTTGCCTGCGACGCAAAGGTCGCAAGTTCGAATCCCGACTGTACCAATGATTTTTTTCTGAACTTAAGTACAGTGATTAGTCACACCACGAGCTTTACGGTGAAGGAAAACATCGAGAGGAAACCTGCATACGTCTGAGAAGAAATTCAAAGGCGTATGTATAGTCGTGCTTGAGTAACGGTGATGGACTCGCCATCTGTCACGTTGGCACCTAATATACCTCTGGCGGAAAGTGGGTGTGTGGGTATTACCTATACACCTCTGCCTACCCCTTTTTCCTTTTTCCTTTTCCCTTGTGGGAAGGCGTGAAGATATATTTATATATAAACTCTGTCACAGTGATTAGTCACGCCATGAGCTTTACGGAGAAGGAAAACATTGAGAGGAAATCTGCATACGTTTGAGAATAAATCTAAATCCATATGTATAGTCGTGATTGTATGTAACTCATCTTATATAAGATTAAAGTTTTTCTCAACTTAACTACAATAGTTTATCACCAACATACCTAGACGTTTCCAGTGAAGGAAAAACAACCTTAACTCCTTTCCAGAAGGGTCGCAGAAGGTCGAAGGAGTAAGCAGAAATAAAGCTTAAAGGAATCTCCAGCGATAATATGAAATTCAGACTACTTAAATCTCTGCCTACCTTTTTATGGTACTCTTCTCAAAAAGACTGAAGATGTGCACAGATATGTTGAACATCTTCAGGAAAACTGTTATAAAATATAACACGTTGCTCAGCTGATACTAAAACTTTTCCAAGTGTTTTTTTGTAAACATAATAAACTGGAAGCAGATGAATTGCTGTGCATAAATATTTAGTATCCGTACGTAAATATTAGGTTCGTACATGCTGCTCCTTTACGTAACTATGTAGACTGCATTCCTCATTCTGCATTCATTTAACAGGGGTAGGGCATAACGGGTTTCCCGTTCGAATTTGGAGCTGCCCGACTGGGGCAGGACCTCCACCTTATAGAAGTCCGTAGCCAAATAACACAATTTATTGTGCTGTGTTCCTACGCGGTGAATAAGGTTTCCAGTAATGAGCTCCTTGGGGTGGGGGGAGGATTGTTGTATTGCAGCAGAGGGATTAGTCTCATTATGCTGCCAACACAGTACAACTCTCCGAAAACAGAGTAGCAACGCGCAAGTGATACTTCGGTATTGTAAGCGTAAATAGGCTGCGGTAACCGTTTTCCATCGGGTGGGCCGTATGCTTGTTTGCCACTCTTGTTGTATAAAAAAAAAAAAATCCGGAACGCCTACAATTAATTTTGTGACCGCGACTGCTATTGCCATCACTGTTCAAGGGTTTTTGAGGGACAGATGCATATTGCGATAACACATTTTGACTATACCATCGACCTAGTCCCAAACTAAGCAAAGCAACTACATCTATCTATAGGTCCTCATATCGCCATGCCTTACCGCAAGGGTCCTCGAAGGGGCAGAGGTGTGTAGCTAGTACCCGCCAGCGTGGCAGATAGCGAGTCCATCGCCATTTCTTAAGCACGACAATATCGTTTTTACTTTAAATTTCTTCTCAAACGTATGCAGGTTTCCTCTTGATATGTTTCTTTAACATAAAGCTAATGGCGTACTCATCACTGTACTTAAGTTTAAAAAAACTCATCGCTACAGTATGGCTACTATACACTAGTATAGGTCCTAATAAAATGTACATAAATTAATTTAGCAGATGTATTTAAATTATAAATATAATTTTAGATTAATGTTTTTAATATTAAAGAGAAACATCTAAAAATGACGGAAAAAAATTTATCCCAAATCTGCCGCGCCTAAAAACTGCCGCTCTAGACTCCAGCCTACTCAGCTTTCTGGTACCTATATCCGCCACTGTGCTGACATACAAGTGTTTGAAGTAAACACCACGATTTGAAAGAAATGTCGCTGCGACTTGTTTTTACAAACTCTACGTGAGGCCATAGGTTTAGGTCCAGTTTAAAAATACACCAAACAGTTTAAAAATACATTAACGCGTTGACGATCGCTCTAAATATTTCCGCTTCTGACAAAACTATTTTGTAGTTACTGAAATTTGCTTGATCTCATTATGCCTAGAAACAGAAAATGGGGCATAGCTGAGTTTAAAATTGAAGTTTTCTGACTGAATCAGTACTGCCACCTTACAGAACATCGCAACAAAATGGCTCTGCTTGAGTATATCACAGACTAGTCATGCCCAATATACGACAACAGACCATCTCATACTTTGGCACTTGAATATGTCTTCGGCAAATTGTGGGTGTTACCACTACCTGGCCCTTCTGGGAAGGCGTGAGGATATATAAAATAGAATTTTCAAAAGGAATTCATTGCAATGTTACGCAAATTTCATTGCTGGCTGAACGGTCAGTCGATGTTGTGAAGCGCCATCTAGAAAGTTCTTTCTTTTTCTTTTGCCTACTATTTTTTTTTATCGATTCATGTTCGGTCGCTTCGATCAATGTTCAGGACGCATAGAGGACAAACATACAAACAGAATTTGATTTATAACTACTACAGAAATATAATTATATGTATCGTATTTGAACATATTGAATTATACTTTTAACCCCTGCTAATTTTCATACGCATGTATGAATTTATATATATATGTAGGTACTTCTCAATCTCATGATGCAGTGGTTCCCAAAAGGAATCCTACAAAAATATTTAGCCTTAGTTCCACGAAAGAAAGCCCAACAACGGCAATGGAACGACTTAACGACCCCATTAATGGCTTTTCATTTGATATATGTCTGGAATAAACGATCCTTAAGTTGTATATTCGAAAATAATATTTTTATTATTGCCGTATACTGAGAATTGATTCCGTATTATAAAAAAGACTTTATCGCCATAAATATAACGCCTTATTTGGAATGGTTACAATAATATCTTGTAAACACTTGTAAGTCATAAAGTTTGATAGCTATCGAGGTAAACTAAATACTTTAATCTAGAAGACTACTATAGTATAGAAGAAGAAAAACGAAAAAAGAACAAAAGAGGACACTGTAGCTCTAACTCTTTCTAAGTATGGGTACGTAGGTTTTAATCTCCTTGTGTGACAATGAGACTTTTAAAGTTTTTATTAAAAAGTTAAAAGTAAAGGAGACTTTTTTTATTTTAAAAGTTTATTTTTGAAAAAGCCTTGTCAGGGGACCTATATCAGATTCCTTTAACATATCAGTTTATGCGAAATGTTATAAATTTGGAATAAATATTATGTCAAAAGATATCGAAGCCCCTTTTTAAGTTTTTACTTAAAAAGTTCAAAGTAAATGAGACTGAGAGTTTAAAGTAGAAGAGAGGTAGGGCATAACGGGTTTCCCGTTCGAATTTGGAGCTGCCCGACTGGGGCAGGAACTCCACCTTATAGAAGTCCGTAGCCAAATAACACAATTTATTGTGTTGTGTTCCTACGCGGGGAATAAGGTTTCCAGTAATAAGCTCCTTGGGGAGGGGGGAGGATTGTTACATTGTGTTGGAAGCAGAGGGATTAAACCCATTATGCTGCCAACACACTATAACTCTCCGAACACAGAGTGGCAACGCGCAAGTGATACTTCGGTATCGTGAGCGTAAATAGGCTACGGTAACCGTTTCCCATTAGGTGGGCCGTATGCTTGTTCACCACTCTTGTTGTATAAAAAAAACTTTTTTAGTTAAAAAGTGTTTTTTAAAATAACTTTGTGTGGTGAACTATATATGGTTCCTTTAACGTATCCACTAATGCAACATGTAAAACAGAAAGGGATCCATCCCACGACCACTGACCCGGACTAGCCGTTCATCCGCGGTGAGGCAATGCGCTGCAGGAATTGGCGTACAATAGACATGACCGGACACGATACAACATCTAACTAGCAGAAATCATCTAACAAGATGCTAGAGCCAATGATGCTATAAGTAGCTTGCTTAAATAGTCACGTTGTTGTAAAATAATCGAAATAAAATTGAAACTATAATAATTTTAGTTAATATATAATTATTCTAAAACATATTTTATTATAATATTACTCACGCCTTCCCACAAGTGTCCTCGAAAGGGTAGGGAGAGGTGTACAGGTAGTACCCAAACACCCGCTTTCCACAACAGATATATTTTAGGTGCCAACGTGACAGGTGGCAAGTCCATCGCCGTTACTCAAGCACGACATACGCCTTTGAATTGCTTCTCAGACGTATGCTACTACGTTGCGTTACTACGTAAACCTTACCTTGATGTATAAACGTCGATGGACTCGCCATCTGTCTCGTTGGCACCGGCTCAATATATTGCCGTTATACATTTGTGTTGCTCCACCTCTGCCTACCCCTTCGGGAGCCCTACGTGTAATGTATATTTACGTGATATTAATGAATCTTTTATCCACGGTGATTGAATTTTTTCACCAAAGCGAAACTGGGCAGGACAACTAGTGTATATAAATATAGAATTCGTAAAATTTTGAATGCCGCATGCCACCCACGCATCATATATAATAATATGTAATACTAATCTTGTATATTACCATCGCGATGTTATTTATAAGCTTATATTTATACATTTGTTGTTGAACCCTGACTCATCCTTGTCAACGCTATAGATTAAACATTTTTATTTGTGGTTTTTAGTCAATGCCGGAGCGCACTATAAAGGCCGTGACATTTTTAATGATATTTGTTATTAGTGGGTGACTCACGAATTAATGCATATAGATATATAGAAGTAATATCTTAAAATACAAATGATTTGCATGAATTATAAATTAGTCGTGGTGGCCGAGTGGCGATGGTTCGAGTGGTTGCTTGCGACACAAAGATCACAAGTTCTTTCCATCGAGAGGAAACCTTGTTTATTGAATAACCTTCACGAGTGCACCTAAAATATATATCAGGCAGAAAGTAGGTGTGTGGGTACAACCTATACACCTTTGGCCACCCTTTCGGGGACCCTTGTGGAAGGCGTGAGGACAATAAATTTGTCATGATCTGCTCCTTCTGAATTGTCTAAGTTTCTCTGTTTAACTACAAAGATGGCTTACGGCCTGGCCGATAATAAACGAATATAAGATTTTTGATCATGATTTTGAACCAGTGATCAGAAATAAACATTATCGTCAGTGGATCCACCTACATCCACTAACTGACTACGGAAAAGTTACAAACGTCGCGTGTGAGTCACAAAATCGGTAGTATTCACGACATTCTTCGAAATGTCGAGACGAAATTAACAGAGTCACTAACAAAAATAAGCGGCATGATGTAACACAGGCAAACATGTAAAAAGTCCTCATGTTAAACGGTGGCCGCAGCCTGTGTCCGCTTGCACTTCTAAGAGTCGCGAACGCTGTAGCTTACAATAATTACTCGTAGTAGTAGTTTTAACTGTAGTTAAAATACTTAAAGTAAAGCAAAATAAAAAAAGAGTTCTACTTATAACACAATACAACCAATGTAAAGTATGATTGAATAACTTACTTACTACTAAAAAGAAGAAAGAAAAAAAAAATAATAATAATAATAATATAATAACTAAAAAATATTCTTAAAAGGAGTCCCTTTAGGCAGAGTTCCGAAGATACTGGCAGCATTCCCCCTTTGAATAGCTAGGCTAATTCTTTGTCCGAGGTAGCTGCCAGCTCTTCGGTCTCCTGTGATGAATGATGTAAAGTATAATATATATTATATATTCATATAACGGCGATGGACTCGCCATCTGTCACGTTGGCACCCCGACCTCTGGCGGAAAGTGGGTGTGTGGGTATTACCTATACACCTCTGCCTAGCCTTTCGGGGACCCTTGTGGGAAGGCGTGAGGATGTATAATTATTATTATATATTTATCATATATATTAAAGTAGTAGCACGAATTACTAAGCTTAATTTCATAAGACTCACATCGAATTTAAAAACATTAAGAATATTCGAAACCTGCGAACGAATCTGAAGAGACTAATGTGGATGGATGTACATAAGTGTGAATGGAGCGAAAGAGGCCTGTAAGTCTAACCTTGTGAGAGTCTCGGTGTGGTGATATGTATGTAGATATAAATTCACTCTGACGTTTGAATTTTCGATCTTAACTTTACAAGACAGACTTACTGTCTCGACTAGTTACTGAAACAATACACGACTTTAATAGTAACACTAAAGATATACAAATATGTAACACTTTTACAAAATTTCCCGGATTCGCTTCAAAAGCTATGTTTACAACGGACTTGAGAACATTCAATTGGAGTAATCTTAGCACCATTAAAACAGTTGATGTCTGAAAGTAAACGGACCTGGTTTCATGACACGCATTTTATGTTTTGATTGAAATTTAATTCACTTTAGATAGTAAACAGTTCACAAGCTTTGAAGTGTTTGCCGTAAGTATATCCGCCTACTTTAAACTACTGTGTAAGACATTTTATTGCTCAGAAATGTTTGCTTAGGCGCATACATATATCGCCGCCCCCGGAGAACAAAATGGCAATCGCAAAATCACAATTTTTCAGGAAAAATAAAAAACCGATTTTCGCTGATTTCTAGTGATTCACTGAACAATATTGTGAGTGAATTAGCTCAAATGAAAGCTAATTTTTTAAGTATTCTTTTGGCAAAGTATTATAATTAACAGTAGTATAATTAAATAGGATATTAACAAAATAAGATATTGATAAAAATTTATCGACGTCAAGATTTTTTAATGTCCGTTGTCCTTTTATTCTCGGTTCATCTAAGCGGAAACAAATATTGCAATGTTGCATTGTAATTTTGTTCAGTGATTATTGACAGCTCAATTATCGAAATTTAATGTCACTTATCATTGTATTCTCGTATGATTCTTTGCATTTTTGTATGGTAATAGAACTTTGGACGGTTGTTCTTGCCTTCAAAATAAAATAAATTATATGGTAACCATTGGTTGCTTTAATTTAATAGAATGTTTTAATACAATGACAATTAAAAATTTTATTATTCTTCCTCAATTTGATCATCAATAGGTCTTTCGATAAAGGTCAGAGACTCATAGAACCCATGGTAATAACTTGGGATTGCTTCGCTCTTACACAGGCTCATCAGGTCAGCATGTAATGCCTTGGTTAAAGGCAAACGGTCGGTAAACGCTGCTATGCATTGATGTTCAGATGTAGAGTTTGGCGTGTTTGACGCAGTCTGGCGGGCACCTCGCTTTCTTCTTGCTGGCAATTTATGTTGAAATTTAGTATCCATTTGGGAATACTCTGCATCAAAATCGTACTTATAAGATAGAAGATGAGGTTGCACATGTGAAACATTCACTTCCATAATTTTGGACCACGATGTTTTCTGACCAGCTACATCTTTGACCCAATTCCTATTGATTATTAGTTATTTTATGTCATAAAAGTCATTCTGCAACATTTCTTTAATTGTGTACTTTTCGCCAGTAACTTTGGCATTAACTATGATAGTGTACATCTGGCAGCCCCGGATCTAGGGGGGCAAGCCGGGGCCTATGCCCCGGGCGGCAAGTTCAGAGGGCGGCCAAATTCACACGTCCAGTTTCAGACATTACCCGGAACAAACAGACAGACAGACTAATAGAGTTTTAAAAAATATATTTTGAGATATGTATGTACCGTGTGTATACATTCTTATGCATTTAGTACATCATCACGCTAAGTCCCTAGCGGGTTAGGCAGTGAGTATAGAGCGCCAGTTCTCTCCAGACTTGCATACCTCTTTCGCTTCGCCCATATTCATCAGTCTCTTTGTACATTTTCGTCGGTTCGACTACTCTTGACGATCCAGTCCTTGAGCATCTGATCGATTTGATCGAGGTAGTTGGAACGTGGTCTTCTTCTGCCTAGTCTTGCACACACTTTTGCTTGTATATCTGTTTCCTCAATATTTCTTCACTCATCCATTCTATATGTCCAAACCAACGTAACATGCTTTTCTTCATCTATACAATCACGCCCTCATTCACTCCAGTTGATTTGCGAATCTCTTAATTGCGGATTCGATCTAAAATCGTGACTCCGCAAATTTTTCGAAGAGATCGCATATCAACTGCTGTTTGCCAGGATTTGCTGCCATACAATAAAGTAGGCACCAATATCGCATTGTAGAACTCGGGCATTTTTGCTGAGACTTTTACTGCCCATCAACGCCGACATGGCCCCATTCACCTTATTACCGGCAGTTATCCTGCTTTCAATATCTTTTTCATACTTTTCATTTCATGTGAACATGCTTCCTAGATATACAAATTCACTCGGTCACTTATTCATCTCTTTCGAATGCCAGAGCCTTAGTCTTGCCAGCGTTTAGGCGCAGCCCCTTCTATCTTCCACATTCTTCTATCATTACCGTAACTAGTGACTACAGTTCGCCCTCTGATGACGCCAGTAAAACCGTATCATACCATCATCGGCGTATAGTAGGCAGCTGACCACTAAGTTTCCCAATTTCACTCCACATCTGTTCTTTCTTAATGCTCTCAAACAGTTATCCAGATATATAATGAACAGCCAGGCAGACATAATACACCCTTGCTTGACCCCCGACTTCACATCAAACCAGGGTGACATCTCACCGTTAACCCTAACGCACGCCTTGCCATCACTATAGAGTGATTTCACGGCATGCAGCAGGGAACTGCTCACTCCATATCCAGGCAACACGTCCCAGAGTTCCTTTCGTACGACTCTATCAAATGCCTTCTCTAAGTCGACGAAAGTGCAGAACCAAAAACTTTTGGTTATTATCCAAAAACTTTTCCGCGATTCTGCGAAGCGAGAAGGTTTGATCCATATATCCTCTTCTTGGTCTAGATCCACCTTGGGATTCCCAGAGAAACCTTTCGGATCGCTCTTGCATTCTGATCGTCAGGATCTTTACTAGGGGTCTCTACACTTTACTAGCTAAGCTGACGACAACACAAGGACGCTCATGAGCATACTGATTTAAATTTTTAACAAACATTGCTACTTACGCAGACGCACACACACAACACGAAACGTTTTCTCAATCAAACGTTAGCTGCCAAACAAAGGTATAATTTTACGAGAATAAAATTACAACATCCAGAACACTATTATAACAGACTCGTTTGCACGGGAATATTGTGGCTATCGATATTACCATTTTGATAATAGTTGAAAATGTTTACTATTGTTATCTAGCAATTTTATTCGCGAAACTTTGTAAGTAATAAAAAACTTCGAATACTATTGCATTATTTTATAACTTTATGAATAATGACAATTAAAATATGAAAAAAATTGTGAAGATGTATTATGCTCCATTAGACTCGAATATGGTATAACATTAAAAACAAGACAATAGCGATTGTCATTTTGTTCTCCGGGGGCGGCGATATAATACTGCTAATCAATTTGGAACAATTAGAATAATACCCTACCTAGTCATGGTAGCGAAGTGGCTCGAGTGGTCGCCTGCAACGCAAATATTGCCAGTTCATATCCCGATTGGACCCAAGTTTTTGAGCCTATTCATTACAACCAAACAAACAAACAAAGTTTTCCTCTTTATAATATTAGTGTAGACAACTAGCTGTGATCTGCAGTTCTTTTTCTTTCTTTCCAACTTTTCATTGATGAGCTGCGCTCCTATTGTTTGTAGCCTATCTAATTAGTTAAATAAAAAATGGAGAGAGCTATACTCGGAGTCTTTCTGAATGATAAGATTCGCAACGAATACATCCGACAGAGAACCAAAGTTATCGACATAGCTCAAAGAATTAGCAAGCTGAAGTGGCAGTGGGCCGGCCATATCTCGCGAAGAACCGACAACCGCTGGGGTAAACGTGTTCTTCAGTGGAGAACTACACTACGTTTGCCTAGTCGAGAGACTAGGCAAACGTAGTGTAGGACGCCCTCCGACCAGGTGGGATAACGATTTGCGAAAGACTGCTGGCAGATGCTGGATGCGGCAAGCTGAAAACAGGGCGCTATGGCGCTCATTAGGGGAGGCCTATGTTCAGCAGTGGACTAGAGTGGGCTGATGATGATGTTGATGAATTAAAAAAATGTGGAAAATGTTTACAATATATAAGGTTAGCCTAAAAAATGCAGAGAAGTCATAAAACACAGCCATAAATAAATAGAACAATCTGGAAGCTATAGGAACTTTCAACAAATTTCATAAAATATTCGCTAAGTTTGTTTAAGAGCTGTTAACACTGAATCGTCGCCGACTTTTGCCATTAAGCCACTTTCCGTGGGACATTAAAAACTTTGTTATATTAAAACCAAATGTCATTACATTACTTACAAATTGTACTCAACTTACTATAAGTTCGGCATTCGGGTGGACAGTTATATCTTTTCTTATTTTCAGAGTAAAAAATTTCCTACCGTATTTTTTTGTGACAACCAATTTCCTTATATTTTTGGACATTTGGAATTGGGTTTGTGACACTTCCCAAAGACAAGATTTTAGCTATAAATCCTGCTGATCCGGTATTCTTTTGAGCATACATTCTGAGATGAGTATATAGCTATGCTTGTTATAATTATTTTGCTTGAGAAACGGCGATAGACTCGCCATCTGTCACGTTGGCACCTAAATATATCTCAGGCCACAAATCATGAAGATATAAAAGTACAATGATATATCCAAGAGTCTAACGGTGAAAGGAACACTGTGAGGTTGCTAGAATATGTTTGAGAAGAAATATGATGATGTTCTTTCATCTCATCGAGATGACACAGAATAAAAATCTCTCGTGACTACATTAGTAATTTTCGTTTACGATATTTTGACTATATATACAATGGCTCTAAAACTATATTGGGAAATCTTGGTATTGAATATCTACTATTAGATTCCCATCAAAAAGAGGCGCCTCTAGAGAATGTAGTAGGTATCACTTAGATGTAAGCGATATTTAGAACAAGCAAAGTTTGTAATGATGAAAGTAGGATAAAAAGTAGACATAAAAAATATTACACAATAAGCATAAAGAAACGAGCGTGTCTCATAATTGGGTTTCTGAGTCGATCATTAGATGTTAAGTTACGGTTCTGGAAAAGGCACAGAAATTTAAAAAACTTACCCTCTAAGGCCATAAAAATAGCCGCCCCCATAACACTGTACAACACCAAACACAAAGTCAAGAACAGATGCGTGAACCACTTTTTCGATAGAATCCGCAGTTTATTGTAAAACCAAAAGGCGCTTTTCTCTCCCGCACTCAAGCCACTCTTAGCAGTGTTCAGCGTAAAGTCCTTGAATCCAGCAAACTGCTTGAACATGAAATCCGACGCCTTGTTATGGTACATATGAAGAAACGGGTTGTAGTACGGGTTCCCGTGAGGATCCGACATGTGAGAGCCCGCAGTTCCTGGCGGCTTGCCATGGTAGCGCGGGTGCCCCCAGTAAACAGACCCTCCCGTCGATGAGCCTCTAGCACTGACCGGGGTCGCTGCATCTGGAATCTGCAAGGTGATCTTTGGCCTCGATAAGCGCTTTGGTGGCGGAGGCGGCACGTAGTTCGGTAGCTCCAAAGTCTCCATTGTGTTTATCAACTAACGCGCGGTGCAATTATCTCGCACAGACAACGATGCGTGTACGTTGGAGGCGCCGGCGTCGATATAGTTATCTTACGTTACATTGACATTTAGATATTATATTTTCGTTTTGAACACTAGATGCGACGCCAGACGTCCGCGAATGCCCGACGTGACTGGACACTGATTTAAAATAAAACCGGGAGTTAGCGAGTGCTTCCCGTTGTGTCACCTGTCCGAAACGCGGGTTAACACACCGAAGTCTGAACGCGGATGATTCTTGCTTCCCTGAAGTGTATGTGCGTAATATTGTGACTCTGATCGTTCCGCGAAATAAAACGAACACAAATCTGAAGGCGCCAACTTCTGATAATAAGAATGCCATTTTATTAGAAATATATCTGAATGTTTATTACCAAGAGCAAACCGGCGAGCAGTATGAAAAGACTGATTGATATTGACACAGCGTTTTGTCAGTGCCTAAGGTACAAATTGACTACCATTATTACGAAACTTTTGCTGGCAATCTGAAATATCTACATTGCAGTTTTTAAACCCGGTTATTTGTACTAACGATATTTTTCAACTCCCGTATATAGTACCTACGTAAGAGTATCAACCTACTAAAGATCGGCAAGGCTGGCTTTTTATTTAATTTTGTTAGTTTATTTAACTCTATTTCGTTTGTTCAATATGAGTATCCTATGTAATATAATTTCGAACAGAACGATAGAACGAACGAACGACACGACTCATCGTGATGATATCTGTAATATATATACTTCGTGTCGTCGTATATATGTACAAATTACAAAAAATATATATAATAGCATTCTCAAATAGCAGTATTACTCCTCATAATATATCCTCACGCCTTCCCACAAGGGTCCCCGAAGGGGTAGGCAGAGGGTTATAGGTAATACCGACACACCCACTTTCCGCCAGAGGTATATTAGGTGCCAACGTGACAGATGGCGAGTCCATCGCCGTTACTCAAGCACCACTATACATACCTACGCCTTTGAATTTCTTCTCAGACGTATGCAGGTTTTCTCTCGATGTTTTCCTTCACCGTAAAGCTCGTGGTGTGACTAATCACTGTACTTAAGTTCCGAAAAACTCATTGGTACAGTCGGGATTCGAACTTGCGACCTTTGCGTCGCAGGCAACTGCTCGAACTACTCGGCCAGCACGGCTACAAATCAATCACACCTACAAATTTACATAAGGTACGACTTTGAACTTGTTATAATATATTTCAATGTTTTTCATTCACCCAATGGTGTGTAATAAATCACGGCGTTTATGTTCTGGAAACTCATTTGCTCGACGCATTCCCAAAATAAAAGACAACATCATAGTTTTTAAGAATATTTTTAAAATGTGACCGTGTCACTACGACCTTTACAATTCCCTTAGAATGATCAACTGTATAATATTATGGCTGAGCTAAGATATACTACATTTTGTTAATGTTTCCTTTATATAAAGATTTTTTTTTCGTATTATGACGTCACTGTCACGTCAAAACTATGTGTATTTAAGCAGCACACCGAATTACTCACCAGGTATGTATGTATATAATATTTTTCTCATACCAGGGAAGGGAGCGAGTACGTCGGGTGATAAATTTGATTTGAAAATATTAAAATTTCCTCATCGCCTTCCCATAAGGGTCCCCGTAGGGGTAGGCAGAGATGTATAGGTAATACCCACACACCCACTTACCGCCAGAGATATATTTTAGGTGCCAATGTGACAGATGGCGAGTCCTTCGCCGTTACTCAAGCTCGACTTAACATACGCCTTTAAATTTCTTCTCAAACGTAGATTTCCTCTCGATGTTTTCCTTCATCGTGGTGTGACTTATCACTGACCTTAAGTTCAGAAAAACTCGTTGGTACAGTTGGGATTCGAACTTGCAACTTATGTGTTGCAGGCAACTAGTCGAACCACTCGGCCACCACAGTCGTTAATTATGATTTGAGTTGATTTGGTAAAGCTATATTAGTATCATAAATACTCGTTATTTTCGTAAAACTTATTCTATGTATCAGCTAATATATTATTTAAGTGCCTCATACAATTTCCATTAAACCATTCTGACCTGATGGAGAAACAAACATCCATCCATTCCCCATTCAAACTTTTACATGTATAACTAGCTGTACCCTGCCACGCTTCGCTGCGGATATGTGACTGATGTAAAAAATAGATAAAAACATTCCTTGATGCGGATATATCATGCTAAAATTTCAGCTCGATCGGTGCAGAACTTTTTGAGTTTTTGAGGCGTACACAAACCAACATAACATTTATATATTAAATAAAGTTGATTTATTATTGATCGTAGCAAGAGGAAAGAAGTGGTCTCTGCCTACCCCTACGGGAAAGAGGCGTGATTGTATGTATGAATATATGTATGTATTATTGATCCACTCAAATTGACACAGTCCCAATTTACGTATATACATTATAGACAACGATGTATACCGACGAGCATGTATGAAGAGACTGATGAATGTGGACAAAGCGAAAGAGGTATGTAAGTCTAGAGAGAACTGGCGCTCTATTCTATCTGCCTACCCCGTTAGGGACTTAGCGTGATGATATGTAGATGTTAGATAGATACATACATTAATGAATAGGACACCCGAGACTAGGGTACTAGTGTGCATCATACCAATATCTACCTTCAGCAGGAATCGAATTCGCGACCTCAAGCTGCGCAATCAGAAGCTCTGATCACTAGATCAGACGGCCGTGACTACATAGAACAGTAGTATAGATAGGTATAGATTTTATCTAAGTGCGACGTCACGGTATCGTTCCGTTTGCGTATAAACAGACCCTGAGAGTCATTGCACTTTCAATTGCAATGTAATGTGACTTTATTCTCATGTAACTATAAATATCATTAAAAAGTAACACTTTTATGCGCTCGGCACAGTTTCCTCGTTTAATTTAGACACGCGGATCCCCGTAGTTTCACCCGTGTCAAATTCGATTATATATTATCCTCACGCGTTCCCACAAGGGTCTTCGTAGGAGGTAGGCAGGTGTATAGGTAATAGCCACACACCCACTTTCAACCTAGGATATATTTTATGTGCCAACGTGACAGATGGCGAGTTCATCGCCGTTACTCAAGCACGACTATATATACGCCAAAATCATGTTTAAAGTTTCTGTGACATATTAACATACGTATGAAGTTAATAAAAGCGTGTTAAAATAAAGTATGGACTCGCCATCTGTCACGTTGGCACCTAATATACCTCTGGCGGAAAGTGGGTGTGTGGGTATTACCTATACACCTCTGCCTACCCCTTCGGGGACCCTTGTGGGAAGGCGTGAGGATATATTATATATATTATTATATATAAATAAAGTAAAACATGTTGCATTGAGGTGAACTTATTTCAAACATATATAACGCCGAATCCCTCGCGGGGTAGGCAGAGAGAGCAGAACGCCAGTTCTCTCTAAACTTATAGACCTCTTTACCTTCGTCCACACTCATCTTTTATTCAGTATTCAAACGTGCGGTTTCGTACCCCTGGTTGGTATTGCCATCCTTGACCATATTTCGATTAAACAATACCAACCTTTCCTGACTACTAACTAACGAATAGAGAAGTGCCCAATCTCTCGGTCCCTTGTCTGAAGAGCTATATAAATCTCGCGACAATGTAGTTTTGTATTCCCAACGATATAAAAGGTGCACATAAATTTTATTGTAATAGCAAGTAGGTAAGTACCTTGTCCAAAATCGTATAACCTGGTAGGTGCCTATATAAAATAGGATTTATAGGAGTTTCCTTCCGTGACTGTGGAAAGAAGTCCCCGTTTAGAAGTCCCTGTAAAAAAAAATATTTCATTGTCATATCTTGTAGTAGAAAGGGTAATACCCGCACATCCACTTTCCGCCAGAGATATGTTTAGGTGTCAAAGGTGGCGAGTCCATCGCCTAAAGCACGACTAATAAGCCTTTGAACTGAACTAGTTCCCAAAATCTTTGTGTTGCAGACATCTACTAAAACCACTTGGCCACCTCGGCTCTTTTTAAGTATAGTTAGGTACTATAATTATTAAGAACCATTATTATGTTTGTCGCCACTAAATGAAAAAAATACCTAATTCGATTATTCTAAAAAAGGATTACTTCTTGCTCTAAAATATGAATCATAAGAAATTCGACGGAATTTGGAAACATTCAATGTAAATTATTATTTAGTGCTCTGGTATAGATTGTATTGTATGACTATGTATTGAAATAAACTAATG
The DNA here is from genome assembly GCA_016069955.1 of Drepana arcuata. NCBI lineage: Eukaryota > Metazoa > Arthropoda > Insecta > Lepidoptera > Drepanidae > Drepana > Drepana arcuata. The sequence goes on along the minus strand of JACCPG010010995.1, from coordinate 85,992 downwards.
AACGAAGTATAAATCGCACCGAATATACTAGTAGCGCCCTCTTACATGAGCATTGAACAAAAAACTTCTTCAGACTTGTGGTGGAAATGAATGCTAAAATTAAAAATTGTTACAGCTTACAAAATTTAATAAAATCGTTATTTCCTCAAGATAATATCTAATATCTATATGAAAAATGTTTTATTTCATTTGTAATAAAAGAGTTCTGTGCCATTTGCTTTTTGGCAGTATTCTGTGGTTGGTTTGGTTGACTGGTTGTGCTGTTCAAAGACCTTATACCGTTTTAGGTATAAGGTCTTTGGTGCTGTTAACCATAGATGAAAGTATATTTTAACCTCAATTTTAACTAGACAACTAGCCACAGACTCCACATAACATAACACTATTGTGTGTCAATGTTATGTTATTTTATTATTTTATTGTAGGTATTATCGTTGTGTTGTGTATCGTCCCGTAAAATGGTTTTCTTTCCTTGGTGCACCTATGTAAATTAATTAAAACAGCCTGTGTTGCAGACAGATACACCTGCAAATTATTTCATCATCGCAGATTATGAAACGAGTATACATTTATCAAAACAAAGGCGATGAAAATGGGAAAGTTTTGGCCCTGGAAAACTCGATTGACGCGTTGAAATCGCAGATAAGTGCTCACTTTAACACAAATGCGGAAAACTTAAAATTATATTTGCAAAATGGCTGTGAGATTAGCGATATGCGAGTTATTAGGGACGAAGAGAAGATATACTTAAGTTTAGACTGTAGGAAAGATTCCAAATCCAGTGATAACGACGTTTCAGTCGAAAACCTGCGTATAGATAATGAACAGAATGCTGGTCAAAGTTATATTGTTTCTGACTGGATAACACTGAATGTGGGTGGAAAACACTTCACGACATCCCGTTCCACTCTATTGTCTAAGGAACCGCTGTCGATGCTAGCTAGAATGTTCGCGAGCGACAATAACTCATACTTAATGACACCCAGTGTTACTGATGCTTCTGGAGCTTATTTGATAGACAGAAGCCCTGAGTATTTTGAGCCTATACTGAACTATCTGAGGCATGGTGATGTGATATTGGACAACCATGTCAATCCTAAGGGGGTTTTGGAGGAAGCTATATTTTATGGTTGGTTCTCAAACTGGATTGTCGTTTTCATTGATAGTTTCCTGAAAATGATTCTAATACTTGACTGTGAGCAATATAGATAACATTTTTATTTTCATGGCAAATTTTTCTCTCCCAATAATCTTGAAAGTGTTTATCGTTGCGAAATCACATTTTATTGATGTTAATATTTGGAAATAATGGTTACCTCCGCTCAATATTATTATCACCTTAAAATGTTAATGTGTAACAAACTCACTTTAACATTACTATGATATAGTGAGTTCTAGCTGAACCCTGCAACCTCCCTCACAATAAATTTGAATTTCTTAACCACTATTCCTACTTAAATTATTAGAACTTCAGCTTTTTTTCTGGAATAAAATATATCCTGATGATCTATGTGCCAAATTTCATCCAATCCCATTCAGCAATTATGAAGGTACTGGCGTCAGTAACAAATATCCAACTGTCCAATCTGTCACATTTATAAATATAATGCTAATATAAATATAAATAAAATAATATAATAAAAATATAAATAGTAAAAATTTTGAGTATAGTAATTATATATTAATAGTTATGGTGTTCAAATTGCAGGTATTGACTCAATGATACCCCAACTAAACAAACTAATTGAAGAGTCAAGGATTGCTTCAGGCCAGAACCATGCTTTGACTCGAATGGATGTTGTGCGCTCAGTTATAATGACATCGACAAATACAGAGTTGAGGTTCCAGGGAGTTAACCTCTCTGGAGCAGATTTGAATAGATTAGACTTGAGGTTTATCAATTTTAAGGTATTCTGCTTAGAAGGATTGAAAACTTGTGATATCATCTATACTTATATTATAAAGCTTAAGAGTTTGTTTGTTTGTTTGAACGCGCTAATCTCAGGAACTACTGGTTGGAATTGAAAAATTATTTTTGTGTTGGATAGTACATTTGTCTAGGAAGGCTTTAGGCTATATAACATCACGCTACGACCAATAGGAGCGAAGCATTAATTAATAATGTTGCCAGAACGGGAAAAAATATTACTTTTTGAGAGCTTCCGTTGCGTGCGCTGCGTAAATGGTTTAAGTTACACAAATATCATGTATGAGAGAATTGTTCCTCTTCAAAAAAAAGTCAGCGACAGCATAATATGTCTATCTTTTAAGATTGACTCACTATAACCTTTTTATGGCAATCAAGTCCACGATGGGCTCCTGAACTACTCAACCGATTTCAATCAAATTTGCACACCGTGTGCAGTTTGATCCAACTTAAAAGAAAGGATAGCTTACAACACAATTGGACCCGATAGGTGGCGCTGCGATCGTGTTTCAGGAAATTTTACTTTTTCACCCGGGCGAAGCTGGGCGGGACAGCTAGTCTTAAATAAAGTTTGGCTTATTAAAAGGATATAGTGGATACAGCTACAGTAAATACATTAAACCTTATAGCTTATTGTTAATAAAGACAAAGTAAGTGCTTAGAAACTAATAACAACCAGTGCCTTATGTACACATGTCAAAGATGTGTTCGAGATTCACAATGTTATGAAGTGACATTAGTTAGAACCTTGAATCAAGCGTATTTTAATGTTTTGCTACTTTAACATTAATAGTAGATTTTTAAATTACTAAGAAAAATGATGTTGTTGATGGCATATAATAAGCATTTTCTTACTGTTATTTTCAGTATGCCTGCCTCTCCCGGTGCAACCTGAGTGGAGCTAATCTGTCACATTGTTGCCTGGAGAGAGCAGACTTATCACACGCCAATCTAGAAGGAGCTCAGCTTCCTGGAGTAAAAGCACTATGTGCCAACATGGAAGGTATAAATTATAGCATCCCATTCTAATGTCAACCTTAATGCTCATATTCATAGATATCATCTATGTAACTGTTAGTTTTAATATAAAAGTTTAGGTAATTGAATCCTGTAGGTAGTGCCTCTATAGTATTTTCGTGATTGTATATTATCATATGTGAGTTACTATTTACTCTTCAACACCACAGCACTGTTATAAGAAATAATGAAAGCAAATAAGCCAGTAGAAATAAAATTGTTTACTAACTTTTTTTAGTCTCAACATTCATAAATTGCTTTATACAAGTCTGCAATTGATTCCGCTTACACCTCCCGTTTCCAGAACAATTGGTAGCTTAAATGCATTAAATACATTTTATTACAAAAAAAGAAGAAAATAAGAGAAATTTCAACCAACATTTGGATAATGTGTTATTATTGCGTATTTATATGACGTAATAATTTAATACTAGAATATTTTCACGTCTTCCCACAAGGGCCTCCGAAGGGGTAGGCAGAGGTGTTTAGTAACACCCTCTTTTCATAATACCTAATGTATCAAATTATTCCATCATTATTCTGTAATCATTTTGAAAACATGCTATTTTATTACTTCTAGGGGCTAATTTAAAAGGTTGTAATATGGAGGATCCTGCAGGGTCGAGAGCTGTTATGGAAGGGGTCAATTTGAAAGGTTTTAGTAGAAAATATTTATTTAAAATTATACATTTTATTGGTAAAGAAAATTAACGGGGTTATAGACTCAAAGCTCCCTTGTAAAATTGTTATCACTTTTGTAATAATTCCTCATATTATTGTAATTTATAATGAAATTTTGCATAGGAACATGTATCCTATACCTGTAGTAGTACCTGGTTTATTGGGAAAATTTTATGACATATATTTAACATAAGTTTAAAGTGAACACCAAGTACCTATATAATTAGTTGCTGGTTTAGGGTTGGTCTTGTACTCAATCTCAATTGAACTATAATAACGAATATACTATATATTTCGTACTTACAGGCGCTAACCTCGAGGGCAGCAACATGGCAGGGGTAAATCTGCGGGTGGCAACGCTTAAAAATGCCAACCTACAAAACTGTGATCTCAGGACGGCAGTTCTCGCTGGTGCGGACTTAGAGGTTAATATATGTATATAGATTTATTAAATATGTACTTTAAATGTATTGGGACAATGCAAAATCCCATGTTATAAGCATTGTTAAAAAGACAACTATTGGCCTAAAATAACTGGCTCTTAAAAAAACAGACAAAGGTTCTTGGGAAAGCAGTTGTTGTATTAGGTGGCAGTAGGCATAGACGCACCTGGTCCTACCTACCTACTTTGGGACCCTTGTGGGAAGCTGTGTTGATTTATTTATTGTTTATTTATCAACAAAACTTAAATGGATATATAGTTATCAAGATCTTAGTACCATAAATAGTACTGGCATGATGCCAACCTTACATAAACTTTAACCTTACCTGTGTTAACATTATAAGGAACAAAGGTCTTATCTTACGATTTTTTTTTACTATTTAACTGCAATTTTGTGTACAGTATTGCTGGACAATGATGAAGGAAAATGTAGCAACAAAAACCTATAACCTGTAACCATAACACCTATAATACATACATACATACATATCATCACGCCAAGTCCCTAACGGGGTAGGCAGAGAGTATAGAGCGCCAGTTCTCTCTAGACTTACATACCTCTTTCGCTTCGTCCACATTCATCAGTCTTTTCATACATGCTCGTCGGTTTCGAGTACTCTTATAATAATAAACCTATAACCCTGTCTAAGGGACATTGAAGACCCTGCCTTTTGTCACTTTAGCAGCCATATGTATCTCAAACCTGCATACTTTCCTTTTATTTCTCCTGAAAGTCTTTCCAGGCTCTCCTCCTATAAGGTATCTCAAATCACTTTTTTTAGTACCAGTAGCATTTGTGCATGGGTAAAGCCAGGGTAATTTATGTAATTTCTAACTATAAGCCAGTAAGTCATGTTTTTTTTCAGTGTTGTGATTTATCTGGAAGTGACCTGCATGAGGCAAATCTGCGTGGCGCTAATCTTAAGGATGCTGCCTTTGAACTGATGCTCACGCCACTTCACATGTCGCAAACTATTAGATAAAATACTGACATGAGCTTAATAATAAATTTGTTAATTTATATATTATATATATCTTATTATTTACTTAAATAAAATAATATTATGTCAACACATAAACCAGAACTTTATTTATTTTTGTTGTTGAGTTACTGCCACACACGGATTCTATATTCAAATATGGCAATGAATGGTCTCCAGTATAACTTAGTATGAAAGGAACAAGGGTAGGTAATTATAACATCTTCGTATTGACATTTAACTGTCTATGGCTCTCTCTCTGATAAAATCTCTCGCCATCGACGGGGAATTCATCCCCATACCTTGGAACCACAAAGGTTTCGTACTGCGCGGTTCCAAAGGAATTTTCCTCTTCCGCGAACGCTCAGGCTCTGAATGAGCTCCCCGTTGCGGTTTACCCTGGAGCATGGGGTTCTTCAAGAAGGGTCAGTAGCGCGCGAGCGATACCGCTGATGTTGCAAGCGCCCATAGGCGGCGGTAACCGCTTACCATCAGGCGGACCGCATGGAAAAAACGTCGTCTGACACTTTGTTTCCGTTAATAACTAAGGAATATTATTATATATCAAACTAAAGAATGATACTACACAAAAAAATGTGAGCCGTCACGGGACACCTGGCAGATGTGAAACATCGACATTATTTTGTAAAATTAATATGCAGAAACGAACAGATTGTGCTAGGAAATAAATATGTCATAATGATAAAATAAAGTGTTACGATTTTTTTTCCAGATAACCATGGCTATTTATTGAATAAACATTTATTTTTAAAAAATACAAAAATTTACGAATTTATTTCAAATCGTGACTACTTAATTCGTTCCGTCGATTGCGCATGGCGACGCGTCGCCGCACCGTACACACTACTGCATATTAGACTGTATGTATATATACCGTCATATAGCGTCGCCACGCCAGAAATCGGATTTACTTGCGGCTATAGATGTTTCACATCAAAATCACAAACAAATCACAGCGAGACCGCGGAGATAAATATGTATATAATATATCCTCACGCCTTCCCACAAGGGTCCCCGAAGGGGTAGGCAGAGGTGTATAGGTAATACCCACACACCCACTTTCCGCCAGAGGTATATTAGGTGCCAACGTGACAGATGGCGAGTCCATCGCCGTTACTCCGGCACGACTATACATACCCCTTTGAATTTCTTCTCAGACGTATGCAGGTTTCCTCTCGATGTTTTCCCTCACCGTAAAGCTCGTGGTGTAACTAATCACTGTACTTAAGTTCAGAAAAACTCATTGGTACAGTCGGGATTCGAACTTGCGACCTTTGCGTCGCAGGCAACTGCTCGAACCACTCGACCACCACGGCGGATAAATATGTGATTTACTGAAACCCATTTTAGAATAAAGTAACACTAAGGACCAAAATATGAAATACGTACACTGCATATAAGTTATGCGCAAACCATGAAATGCGTAAAGCTAAGCAATGTATTAACAGTAAAATATTTTTTTATATTATGTGATCAAAAGACTAGTATCTACATCATGATGAAACATTACCAGTGTACAGCTTTAGTTTGTTAGCCCTTTTTGTATCCAGTCAAAGACTACTATTTAATACTGTATCCAGTCCAGTCTTACTGACTTTGACACCATTAAGATCTCTTGCACACTTTTTCGGAATTGGTGTAGATACAATGAAATGATGAGAATGGTGGCTGAGATAATGGAGAGCCAATATAGGGTTGATCAACATAATTTAAATAGTTTTGAGATTACAGCAATATTTAATCATCTCTCACGATAACAAAGTTTTACGAATTGTCCCAAGTTTAGCTTGTTTTTGGTATACCACTAAGGTGGCAAACAAGCAAATGACTGGCTTGATGGTAAGCGGTAACCGTCACCTATGGCCAATAAGCGCTTGTGAGTTAAAAGGTTATCAACACCTCAGAAGAAGGATTTCATCTTTGGACTTCAATTATTAATAGCAAAGATTAAAATATAATTAATATAAATTATGAAGTCAATTCAACTTCTTGAAAAGTGACAGTTCTTTTGTTCAGATATTCACGCCAAAAATGTTTCTAAGTACGTGCAGTTTGCTAGTACATCAACATTGATAAGAAAACCTATGTTTATTTTTTGATGTTCTTAAACTAAAAAAATGCAATTTAAACTTTGCGTTAACCTTGAATGAATGATTCTCTAACCAACAACTCTATCTTACTATGAATGTAGTTGGCGTGACAGATTGTTACAACTCTATTACATTTGAGTTGTCAAGTTGGTGGCATTTGTTTTTTAATCGCGTTCTATTTTTGTGTGTGACGGTTCCGTCCGGCAGAGGATTCTATTTTCCAAATAATTTTGATGATTTTCGACTAGATCATCGAAATACCAAGAAATAAATCTCCAGATTGCGGTAAATCACTAAGATGCAGAACGGAGACGATTCGCCGACGGCCGTGGATATTGGTAAGTTTCATTTATTTTGTTGTCAAATTTAATGAGCTAACAAACATTATTGCAGTGTTTTCTTCGATAGATAAGTGAATATTTTTTCAAATTACGTACTGAAATTTGTTAAATTCGTTTTTTTTCTACCGAACCGCATGTTTTCAAAAGTACCCTCACACTAGGATACTTTATAAATGCAATCCTTGGTGTTTTAGCGTGAAAATTATAGATATAACATTCCAGTATGTTGTATTTCAGCGTTTGAATGTTTCGTGCAATGATTTGGATTGTTTGCTCGAGCTGTAATTATTGATACTGTGGGTAGATTAATTAGAGTGTGAAACGTGACTCACTTATTAATCCACTGCCCACCTCTTTTGTAAAAATGCAACTGATTTATTAGGCAGCGGAATAGCAGAAGCGAGTGCAACGCACCCGCGATACCAAACACGGAAAAAATAAGAAAGTTTCACACTGCTAGTTTAGCTATCATCACCCTATATTTTTTCTTAGTGTGTGAGGTTCACTTTAGATATTTCTATTTGCGTTGACTCACCATTCTGAAGGTCTTCAACTAGCCAAGTGTTACCTCATCTGAACAAATTTGTATTAAAGTTATAAATTGTTCTTTTTTCTCTATGAATATTTGATACAACTTGTTTAGTTATACATTTATATTATTATTGTTAGAGTTTTAAAAACTATTTGTCAATATGGCCATGTATTATATGCGAGGGTCAAGGGTTAGTATGCTTCTTAAAGTTGCAGAAATATCAATAGTCTGGAATAATTTATGTGTAGGACATTTTTACAACTACCCACTTTAGTTAACTTGTAGGACGGTCGGTGAACTGGGAGACTCAAAAGAATGTCAGGGTTGATATTAGCATCTTCCTTGCATATCATTTGCTTTCATGATAATAATACTATAACTGTTTAATTTGAGTTGTATCTGTATTTGCTTGTTAAGTAGTTAGTATTTCAATTCAGATTTTATTTAATGACTAGCTGTTATCATGTGACTTGATTTGCATAGAATTATTACTTTATTTTGCTCCATATAAGATTCTTTTTATATCCTTAATATGAGCAAATTGAATCCGTATGTAAAGTTTCATTCCTTACCACAGAAACTATTTCAGCATCGGAAACTGAGAAGAATAGTATTTCACATAACAAATCAAGTCTATGGTCCTTTGTATATCCAACCAAAGCTTGTCTAATTTTGATTTGCGGCTTAGGTTTGAAAATTGTGCATACAGACAGATGGCTACTTTTGATTTCATATAAACAGTAATAGAATGTCATTATAACAGTAACAGAAATTTTGATATGTGTTTATTGTAAATTTTGTAGGTAGTGACATCATTTGGTGTGAGGATATGTATGTAGAAATGTATAATTTATTATGGATTTGTAATATTTAAACATAGCATTATTCAAACTCCCAGTAATTCTGGATTCCTTCCAAAGAATGAGGCAGTAAAATAGGTCAGGTAATTTATGTATTGAAATTATAAAATACCATTTAAAAATATATATATATATATTGTTATATCATTAATATGTCAATATTCTTGCAAGTGAAGTCAGTTAAACTACAGCTGTCCAGAAAATTACTCTCCAGAACTCACATAATCTCTGTAGCAAAATGATCAAGCTACCATCCTTAATTCACTTTTTAGTTATTGAGGGTTACATAGGTATATCACTTTTAATTTTTTTAATTTGATGGTCTGTTTGTGTGTTCGCTCTAGGAATTGTACCAGTGGCCTACCATGCCATGGAGGGGCCCTTTATCAAAATTTATTGGAGGGCCATAAATTACAGGATAATGATTTCTCACTAAAGAAACAAAAAAGCAAACAAATTAACTTAAATATTTTTCTTGCCTATATTTCTTCATAGCTGAGGATGATAACATTTTCTTCTGAAATTTCTGCCTCTATAGACAATAGTGACAAGTTGCCATTCCTGTCTCATTGAAGTTCTTATATATTGTAAACTATAGGCATATTTGACATTTTTTATATGATTTATTCCCAGTTTTTAATATGACATTGTGAATCACATTTTCCAAATTTTCTGCTTACACACCTTAGGGGCCTTTGTAGCCTGGGGGCACTGTATCATTGATATGGCCGATAAGGCGGTAGAAACGCCCCTGAATTGTATCAATAAATGTGGGTAGAGTATAGATTTTTAATCTTCTTGCATTTTCCCAGAAGGAAACCTAAGACATTTGATAGCATCTACCCCATTAACCCAATAACTAATTGTTGAAACAAATCACTGTCACAGTATTGTGTTTGAAGAGCAATGATCATTCATTGTATCCTCGAAGGTGACCTGGTGCATGATGAAGGTCAAGAGCTCATGGCCGCAAAGCTGGAGTTTGCTTATTTGATACCTATAAGACTATATAAATATTGTGTGGAATAAAAATATCTTAGGAAAATTCACATCATTCATTAGTGGTATGTAAGTCTACAGAGAACTGGCGCTCTACTGTCTCTGTCTAGGGTAAGGAGGTGTTCGGTGTAATGAAAGGCATATATAATTGTAATTATTTTATCATTGTTCTCATAAAACAACATTTGCTTAGTATGGGTCTAGGTCCATTTGTGTGGAATTGTCCCAAGATTACTGTTCTGAATATTATGTGATTTCATTATAAATAGCATTATAGAGATGGATCTGCAAAAAAAAATTAAGTAGTCTCATCACAAATTGACTTGTGCATATAACCATTTTACAACTTGTAGTTATGCAAATTTATCGTTTACGTAATACATACAAGTGGTTTATGCATATACTTATATTGTCGAACAAGGTCAAGTTCGCGTGAGCCTTGACGAATCAAATCATAACACTTTTTCTTTATATTCATTAGTGTTCGATGGATTTGATTGTGAGTGATATGGCTAGAAAGGAAGTGAGTACAGAGATGGCTGATAAGGAAGGAAGGTACTGTAAGGGAAACAAAATTGCGATGATTACAATATTATCAAAATACAATGGCAGGCAATTTAGCACTACCCAATAAACTACTTATTGGGTAGGTAGTGCTAAATCCACTTTCCGCCGGAGATTTTAGTTTCCAACGTGAATGATGTTGAGTCCATCGCCTTTCTCAGACACGACTGTATAGTCGTGCTATCGTGCTGTTATACATACGTCTTTGTATCTTCTTCTCAAACGTATGCAGGTTTGCAATAATCAGTTAAGAAAAACTCATTGGCACAGTCTGGATTCGACCTTGCAATCTTTGTGTTGCAGGCAACTACTCGAACCACTGCTAAAACACCTCTACATAACATATCTACGCATATGTTTACCGTTCTAATACTCTGTTAGTAGCCAAGTTATATATATATATATATATATATATATATATATATATATATATATATATATATGTGTATTAGTAACACAACAATTACGTACGTACGTTTTATGTGTACAAGATTGATTAAGTAATTTCAATAGAAATTTTATATCTCGCAGATAAAGAAATGACTCGATCTTATAATATTATTAATTGATTTATATATAGGTACAACATGTTTATATTCGAAATTACATTCTACAGTTGATTACAACTGAATATTAATTTCAGTTTTAGTTGAGTGATAGTAAAGAAACTCCCAAGTACTAGCCAACGATACACATATCATCAGTAAACATTGTTGGTTAATTAATACAGTATGTACTACGACGATCCCATATAAGGGCGTCTTATGGCTATCATATCGTAAAAAATATATGAATGGACGAATAAATAGACAATGAATGTTTTTTTTTATTGTCTCGTGGCGTGAAATTCCGGGAACTTTTGCTACTTACCGTTTAATGGCGAGACCTAGGCCTCCAGCCAGGCCTCTTCTTGATTGATCCTTATTCCTGTTGCATTTAACACGAGGTCAGCATCGCACAGGAGACGCACCAGTATGGAATTAAGGGAGAACTTAGTTCCATTTATGTACCGCTTGGAGCGCTGCTTTCTATACATTATTTAAAAAGGTCACGTGACGTAAACTGGCCAACGATGTACTCAATTTAGGCTGCTCCTCGGCTCGCTTTTCGTGACATTAAAATATTGTATTTTTCTTTGTATTATTTATCGGCAAGCATCTCCATAACCGCTACATAATGGGATTTGTTTAAACATACGTTGTATGTTTGATGTGTGAATGCTTAATTGTAGTAGGTCTGTATGTACAAGTGGTGTATTACATACAGTATGAGTATCGTACCACCTTGGATAAGGAGGCAAATTCATTCTATGAACGTGCTAATGCAAACAAAATAGGTCTGTAATGCGTGTACGTAAGATATAATTTGTCGCGTTTCGTAGCAGCGGTGAGCGAGGGCCGTGGCGAGTCAATATTCGGCGGCCATTAATCTATGTCCCTATTGTATAGTTTTATGTCGATCCCACGTCAATTAATGTAATATCGATCATGTATTAAAGGGCTTTGCCTACCTACGTTAGTACCAACATTTAGGTAAAACCGTAGTAATGTCATCAATTACTAAATAAGTTAGGAAACTGTTGAAGTTTTTTATCATAACTAATGCTATGCGGTATCCTCGATGTCTGGATAAATATAATGGTGCATATGTCCAAACCAACATGCCTTTCTTCATCTTTTTTGTCATATTAGTCACGCCGTCGCTTAACGGATCTTTTTCGAGGAAGAGCCGTGGTGGCGCCGAGTGGTTGGAGTAGTTGCCTGCGCCTTCCCACTAGGGTCCCCGAAGGGGTAGGCAGAGGTGTATAGGTAATACCCACACACCCACTTTGCCGCCAGAGGTATATTAGGTGCCAACGTGACAGATGGCGAGTCCATCGCCTTTGAATTTCTTCTCAGACGTATGCAGGTTTCCTCTCGATGTTTTCCTTCACCGTAAAGCTCGTGGTATGTATATACATGCACACAGACGCGGGGAATATCTAGACTACGATAAATATATATTGTAGGTAGAGATGGTAAACAAACTCATTATCTATTTTAATATGTAATAAAGTGTGCATCATCCCGTAGGAATACCTTACGGCTAGAAGGTTAACGCTCCTTGATCCATTAACACATTGGCAAGGGCGACGATAATTTTGTTCTATAAAAGTTAACGGGCTTCGTACCCACTGTTATAAATAATCTTGTACTCTGACCACGTGGGATTCGGAAATAACGGCCTTCAAACGCTTATAATCAGTCCCCTATCCCATGCTGGCTCTAGGTACCTATTGCTTGAAGTGCCGCAGTGCCTAGTGCCACAGTGAAATGTGTGGAGTGGTGTTAGTATGCATACTGATTAAGAAAGTAAAGTAGTTAGTTTTTTAGGTTCATGGATCAAGCCCGCTCCGTTTGGGAACTAATTGTAAGTTTTTTTAGAGCTCAATACTGTTTATTTGCCGTGAAGCCGCGTAAGACATGGCAATACAAGTAGGTATATTATTGAATTAATTGTTATAATTGAATTAACCAGGGTTTTAGAATGAATAGGAGGTATATAGTATGAAAAAAAGTTTTTTGATACCTTTTTTTTTCATTTTTCAGAGCGAAACGCTTCTTCTCAAACCTATGCAGGTTTCGCCTTGTAGTTTTTCTTCACCGTTAAGCGTGGTGTGACCAAAGTCACAGTGAAGAAAAAAAAACCCGTTGGTACAGTCGGGATTCGAATTTGCAATCTTTGTGTTGCAGGCAACTACTCGAACTACAGCAGCTAATAATATCGTATCATATTATCCTGCTTGCTTTTTATACGTGTATTTGTTCCGCTGTTATGAAAGAGCATTTAATACCTACTGACTTTGAAAGATAACGACATGACGTAACTACCGTATTCATATCTTACTCACAACATTAGTTCTTTACGGATTTATGGATGCAGCCTGCCGCCTATCAATGGCATGGATGCTTGCATGTCATCAGTCAGACTTTGTATTCTCAAACCCACTTATTGTGAAATGTATTACGAAATTATGTTGGGCGCCAGTTCTATCCAATAAAGCTCGCTCTTAATTCAAATTTGAAATTTAATGAGAATATTTCAGCAACTATTTTAATCCTACCTCTACTCTATGGCACGGGATTTCATACCTACTTGAGACGTTTCAATAACGCCCAGTAGGTACTTAGTCTTATAGCATAAACATAGACATTTTACACTGTGTACTTTAAGTGAGTATGATATAACATTGAACATGTTGTATACTCATTTAAAGTACACGTATTCTTATATATACATATATTTTATTTTATTTATTTATATATACAAATGAATTAATTTTACGTTTCTGTATGCAATTTCTAATATTTTTATATATGTACGCATATGAAATTATTGATACAAAAAACACAGTTTATAAATGGCCTATATGTCTGGCTGTTTGCATTAAACTCCGGCTGAACCCATTTTGAAGCTTTCTCTGGCGGTTAGCGAATGTTATTAGAAGAGGCTTTTCACTTTAATCACTTTGATTTTTTTTTATTTGATCAATGAATTTAACTCTGATGAAACTACGGCACTCATTAAGATTTAAATTATTTAGAAAAGCAACTAAAATTACAACGGATTAAGAAAGGGTTGAATGTTGTTGTATTGGCAATTATTATACTATTATTATGTGTTACCTAGATAGCAATGAATAGAAGAAATCTATACATATAATAAATCTGTAGAAAAATCGTTTTTGTACATCGAATATATTTAAAAAAAAATTTGCTAGGGTGTTTAAGGATAACCAACAGAACCCATTTCCAGCATTTTTGGAATTTTTGTCTGTTTGTCTGTTTGTCTGTTTGTCTGCAAGCATGTTCACGTATCACGTAAAATATACGAAACCAATGTAGATAACTTTTATGCGTAATAATTGTTCGCAGCTAGAGGTATTACTTAGTTTTTGTTTCATCGCAATCGGTTCACTCCATCAAGAGATATTAGATAATATGTATTTAAAAAATTCTCACGCACGTAATTCAGTTACTTGAAACACCAAAATAGAACGAAAGTTGACTTTCATATTCGATAGATGGCGTTGTGAGTTCCGAATTGTTTAGAAATAAGGTGTTGGTTGTCTGCAATTTTTATACCTACATAGGTTTGGTCATTATTTTGAAGTAACGAAATTGAATCGAGTAGGTAGATATAATTTCTTCGTAGTTAGAAAAGTGTCATTCGTTCGAAAGTTTGTGATTTCGACCCGTTTTTATCGCAACACAACACGTACAAATGATTTGAATTGTTGTGTTTTTAAATTTGTATATAAATAGGTGTTCGGTAATTTCTATGGTGTTGGTTTTCACCCGACAGTTTTGATTGAATTTATTTGATTTATTATAGGTTTAATATTTATGTAAGGATCGTAGCAAATGGAAAGAAGTGATCTCTGCCTACCCCTACGGGAAAGAGGCGTAATTATATATGTATGTATGTATATTGATATTTCCCTTGAAAATACATTCTATAAAAAAAATACTTTCGCCGCGTAGCCGGAATGCGAAAAGGATGAGACTAAGTAGGTCTCCGGAATCAGAAGAAGCGCGGTATTGGATGACCGGCACGGTGCTTTACCAGGCACTCTGAATTCACGTGAATTTGAAATATTCACGGAAAGGGAATCGCGCTTAAGTTCGCAAAGAACTCTGACCGCGACTTTGCGCTCCCAGGAGAGCATCGAGGAACGCGAAGTGCGTCTATCAGCTGATCGAGAGCGTTGCGCCCTCTCAAGCGAGAATTGGTCTCTGTTGCCCATAGAAGATATAGTTATGAGTAGAAGAATAAACCCGCTCACTCAGTACGTCTTGCAAACATCGACAGTTGGTGGGGAACAAATTAAAAGAGAGTCAAGCAAATCAGAGCACGTGAATGAATTTTTACATCTAGGAAGCATGTTCACACGAGGTGGAAAGTATGAAAAAGATATTGAAAGAGGGGGGCCATGTCGGCGTTGATGGGCAGTAAAAGTCTGAGTAAGAATGCTCGAGTTGCTGTCCACAAAGCAAAATTGGTGCCTTTTTTATTCTATGGCAGCGAATCCTGGGTATGTCAAGGAAGTATGAAAATAGCTTAAATGCAGTTGAGGTGCGACCTCTTCGATAAATGTGCGGAGTAACTATCCTAAATCGAATCTGTAATGAAAAGATTCGCAAATCAACTGGCGTGAATGAGGGCGTGATTGTAAAGATGAAGAAAGACATGTTATGGTTTGGACATATAGAAGGGATGAGTAAAGAAAGATTGACGAAATAGATACACCTACAAAGCAAAAGTGTGTGCAAGAAGAGGTATAGGAAGATCACGTTTCAACTACCTATATGAAATTAATCTGACGCTCAAGGGCGGGAACGTCAAGAATACTCGAAACCGACGGGCATGTATGAAGAGACTGATGAATGTGGACGAAGCGAAAGAGGTCTAGAGAGAACTGGCACTCTATACCCTCTGCCTACTCCGTCAGGGACTCGACGTGATCGTATGTGTGTATGTAAAAGAGAATATGCGTCAGAAATAAATTACGATCCAAAAAGTTTGAAGAAACACTGCAAAACGTCTGATCAAATTTAACGCCAGTACAGCGTCAAATATTTGATAGAGTGTGATGTAGTGTACAAAATACACTGAGAGAAATACTGTTTTTAGATGCACCCGATGGAACTCAGAAAACTTTTTGAGAAAAATTTAAATAACATTGGCTAACCAAAATTCGAATTAGGAGGCAAAATAAAATTGCTATTGGCGCTGTCTCCTCGGGAATAACAGCAACATTGTCTGGAGGATAAATCTTCACATACAACGTTTAAAAAACCCATCGATTTGGAGCACCCAGAAAGCCCCGTTTGTGTCTCTATCGCAATAGTGATAAAGCCAGGGTTTTATGCGATTGCTTACTTATAATTTGGGACGAGATTACGATGGCAAACCGCAAAGCTGTGGAAGCCATACATATAGAAAAATTATCGACCAATGGGAGATGCTAGGGTGCTTTTCTGTAGTGACTTCAGGCAGACACTCCTTATAACCCGAGGATCGAGAGCCGGTAGGTGCCTGTCTAAAGTCTAAGTATTTTATGGCTAAGTGTTTTATCGACTCATTTGAACTTTCATATGCGAGCCCATTTAAGAGGCACCCTAAACGCGCAGAATTTCACAAATTTCTGCAATGCCATCTGATGACGGTACATATCCCATACAAGCAGGTGGTAAAATAACTTCACAAATTTCTGCAATGCCATCTGATGACGGTACTTATCCCATACAAGCAGGTGGTAAAATAATTTTAGTCGAGAGCCTCTATTGTTCTGTTGCCTCACAGCTGGAGCTCATTTCCTCTATATTTGGGGAGCCCACAGAGATCACAAACCCCTCAAAACAACCAAGCAGCAACGCTCAATTGAAATGTTTCTAGGGAAAAAAGGGAATATACATCTATTAACACGGTTATGAACGAAAAAGATGTCGCCAAATATGCGGTAGAGTCGTATGATTGTCTAAATACACACAATTTATTTAAAAGTCGGAGGACCAATAACCGGCACTCGGCTAAAAGTAACAAATCTTCAACGAAACCAAAATCTTAACAGTATTCCCAAATATTTTCCTTTTTGATTCAAACGTGTGCAATTTCCAGTTGGCCTCCGTTACGCTATGACTATTAACAAAGTCTAAGGTCAAACATTATCCGTTGCGGGGTTAGACCTCACTCATCATTGCTTTTCAAATTTAACTTTTTATCGTGTTAGAAACCCAAACAACCTTTTTATATTTGCTAACATAGTACATGAGAAGCATTAACATAATCAAGTGCCTCATTAAATAAAGTATTTATGTGCTTTATTCGCAAATTCTTTATTAGTTCGTAGCTTGCATTACCCCCTTCTTATTGAACGTGTATATAGCACTATTATCTAAGCGACGCATTTTAGTTTTCGACAACCACGCGAACGAAGTCGCGGGCACAGCTAGTAATAAATAAAATGTTTAATATCTTTCCAGCCACAAATCCCGTCCCGGAAGAGGTTACGAAGCAGTCCTTTCGACTGAAGGTATGGCGTAACTTGGAGACGAACGGCCTGGCGATGTTCCCGCGTCCGGTGTACAACCGGATCCCCAACTTCAAGGGCGCCCCCGAGGCGGCGGCCAAGCTTGCCGAGCTCGATGTGTTCAAGAATGCCCGTAACGTCAAGGTGAACCCGGATAAACCACAGGAGTCCGTCAGGTTGGTACTTATTCCCATTTTAAAATTCTGAACCGACCAATGGCGGAACCACCCAAATGGCAAAAACCAAGCCAAGCACTCAGTACTAAGCTAGGTGCTAAGCTACCACGTCTAACGCCACCCCTCTGGGGTTCGGACCTCGGCTTAGAGCGTTGCTGTTTCGCGAGCTAAGAGCTGGGCTGCACCGGGATTGGTAGCTTGGAACTTGATCTCGTCATGTCGGTTAAGTAAGCTACGAGAGAATTAAAGTAAAAAGTGTAGTTCGGCACTATTTTTTTGCGTTTTCTTACACAAATTCGTGACTTCGAGACGTCTTCATCTCGCCGATTGTTGGTACTAGGTGATAGGTGGTGATGGGTCCCTTAAACATCTGAGTGTAGCAGCTTGAAATGCGTTTTTAATCAGTAGCTAGATTTACCAGGCGGTCAATTGCCATATCGAAACATGTATCTGTACTTATACATATGTACCAGCATGAAAATCCCGCCTGAAAAGCCGTGGCTTAGAAGATTTTGGTAATGCTTACTGCCAGAAGTACCACTCGCCCGTTGCCGATCTTATTAGGTTGAGTTGTTGTCTTGAGATAAGAGTCGAATGGAATTCTAGAATGTAAGTCCGTTCTTTTCCACATCATCAGGCCAACAAGATATATAAGTAGCATCGTAGTTTATAGTCTGTTAATTAATGACTAGATGTCTTCTAGGGGCGATTAACATTTTTGAGGATGACCCATTTAAATGTTTCCACTATTTTGTTTGTTTGTGACTCTGACTTCAACGTTTAGTTAGGATAAAGCGTTTTTAATTTATTAATTATAGATTTGTGTGTCTTCATAGAATTAAATAGTATCCAATAAGTATAAAAAAGAAATGTTGTTGTGCGAGACTTCTACCAAATGCTCCAATATTGTGTATCGCGCCTATGGCTCTTCCTACGTAACGGATGGGTTTATTGCACCTTCGCTATGTGACACAGTCCAGAGACTATGGACCTATATTTAGACGCTGCTTCAGACGATTTTTTAAGCTTCTCTCTAAATTTACTGGAGTGTTCGGAAAAAGATTTGTTTGATTTTATTAAATTATCATTGTAGTCCGTTGCCTAACAAACATTAGATTATATCTGTCGCTTTGTGGATGTTTGTTGAGGACAAAACATGAGATTATACTATATGTAGAAATACCCATTAAAATATAAAATAAATCTTACTTCCACACAAATTGATCAAGTCCCAAACTAAGTAGATACAGCATGTGAGCCCAAGATTGACTATATAGTTGCTTAGATATATTTATTATTTATTGTTATAATTTTAGCACCTAAAATATATCTCTGGCGGAAAGTGGGTGTGTGGTTTGCTACCTATAAACCTCTGCTTACCCCTTCGGAGACCCTTGTGGGAAGGCGTGAGGATTTGGAATTTAATATGACACAAATTCTACAAATAACAGAAATTCGAAGTTTTGTTGATCCGGATGTTTGTTACTCAATTGGAAAGTAATTTATTTGCAAAAATTTTACACGGTATATATAACCCGGCGAGAATTACTGTGTCAAAAAAATATGTCATCAATGGGAATCGAATTTGCGACCTTGCGTTTCGCAGTATGTATGTACTGTACCATTGGCCACGGCTATCAGGTCGGAAATCTCATTGCGATTATCAATTATTTCGGCTTTTGTGAAACGACGAAGGTAACGTAGTACATAGCCACAATTGATGCAGTTTGCATTGAAAAGTTTCAAGTGAAAACCAGCAATAAAATAGCATGCTACAATGATTGCTGTGTTATGCAAGCTGCGGGCGATATCTTGGGCAATGCATTCCATATTGAGTGTTTGATAACTTCAGCTTTGTTATATAAATACTTATGCAGACGTGGGTTTTGATTGACACTGCCCGCGGTTTTTTATTGATTCCAAGGTCTATCTATCACAAGTGAAAATCCTCTAGGTATCTTCCGAACAATACAGTGATGTATCAACACTGTTAGCTTAACAGTATTGGAAAATAACGCAAGGTGAAATTCAAAGTCCTGCATGAGAAACGGCAAACTCACCTTTGCTGCGTTGTCGCCTAAATATATTTCTGGCGGGGTGATGGTGTCGGTTCACCTCCGCCTACCCCGCGGGTCTTTTACGGGAAGGCGTGCAAATATTCGGTAAAAAGTAGCCATTGTGCGAAGGTATTCGATAAAATTGTACTGCCAAGTCTATAAAACACCTTTTAAATCAGTGTAGCGAATCACTTTTATTGAAATAATGCAGGCTTGAAGAATTGATTTCGCTAAAAGTAGGTTAACGCAAGATATTTCTATCCTAATGTCAGATCCGTTTAAAAAGTTAACGCAATGCTGTGTAGTAGTGATGTTTGGATTATACACACGAACTTGTGCAATTTTGTCACGTGACCTTGCAAAGTAGTCACTGATAACCTATAAGTGCGTGAACTATGTAATAATCAAACGCAGATAAAGTAGGGTTAAGAGGTTTTGATGCTTTGTTGCAGCTTCTTTCTGTATTGACAACTGCGCTGGAGCCTCTGTTTGCTGCCAAAGTTTTTGCCGATTTTGTAAGGCTACTGACTTGACAATTATTAACTACCACCTACAAGTTGAAAAGTTTTGATTCTTTGCCGCGGTATTTTTCTTTTGTTTGTTGTCCAAGTTTTGCCACGCTCTCTAGGGTTTCTGACAGACTAAGATTGTCAAGAATGTTGGAATAGAACTCGCGGTCATGATTCCGCGATCTTCATCCAATTAATGTTTTGATATTTTATTGCAACTTTTTTCGGTTTTATATGGTAACAACTGCGATATAAACCATATGATTGGTGTCAAAGATTTTGCCGACTTTCTTATGCATCTTAAGATTGTTAAGTATGCTAAAATAGAACGCGTGGTCTTGCCAACCCTTTATTATTATTCACAAGAATATTATGCGCAGGAGTAATCGTGGAGTTAAATATAATAATAATTTATCCTCAGAGTGCTTTGCCTGGAGGAGGAAAAGACCCTGTACGTACCGGTACCGCGCCTGCAGAACGGATTCCTGAATCGGCTGGAGTTGCCCGAGGGGGAGACCGGGCCCGTGGCGATACGCAAGTCGGTGTCGCGCAACGGCATGGAAACTTACGGCAAGCCCATTGGTAAGTGTTAGTCTAGCCTTCAATAATCTAAGTCTATGTGAAGTAAAAATATTTTGTTTTTGATTTTGAATACGTGGAAACGATGGTCGTAACAATAACTTGATGAACGAACTTTGAGCTCTTGTTCATAATAGGTTTACTAGACCAATACTTACAGTAGATTTGTAGTTTTGTAGCCGAAGTCTATAGTAGACACGGGAACGAGACGGGAAACTCAAATCGAATATGTTCCGTTTTCTGTTTTGTTTTCGTGAATAAAACTCAGTGCCTTCTGTTCCACGATATTGCGACCTTTATTAATCGTTGTCACTGCACAGTTTTATTAAGTTCAGCGAGATAGATTGTTGTTTTATAACTATATTTTTTTGTCTACTAGTTGATTTCATTATACATACATGTCAGTAGTAGGTAGGTAGTTATATATCAGGCTAGGCAGAGAGAATAGAGCGCCAGTAGTCTTTAGACTTGCATTGTCTCTTCATACATGCTCGCCGGTTTCGAGTACTCTTGACGTTCCCTCCCTTAAGTGTCCGTTTTATTATAAGGTTTTCTAATTGGTGCTATTGGCATTATAATTATGCCATGCCGTGCCGCCGACCCTTTCTCTCTCTCTTTGCTCTCTTTCTGGAATTGTTACTATGTGCGGCTGGTACAAAATACTTTTGGGTTCTTATGATTTTTTGTATTTACTTTGTTTGTAAAAAAAATCGGTCGATCGACACACTGGTCAGTCCAAGAACATTGCATTGTAAAGCTGTAATTATGTTTGACCCTAGATCAAATGATTAATTCACCACATTGTGGAATGAAGCATGTCTATACGTAATCGATTTAAAGAAAAGTAGGCTCCCTCGGTAGCTACTACAAGGTCTATTCAAATTCTTATTTTACTGGGAAGTACATTGTTGTTGGAGAGTTACAGAGTAAAGAAAGCATCCGTAAGATGGCCAAAAGTCTAAGTCAATAAGGCAGGCACTTGTTGTAGCGCCAGGGCTAGTCAGAGCACTCCTGGCTACGGAGCTAGAGGTTGGATTCCCCCTGGGTCTAGCTCCTATATTATTTTACTTAATTTTAAACTATTCTCATGATCTTAAGAAAACAATGAGTGTTACTAACTTTGTTAAAGCTAGCAATATGTTTAGGTATCGAGGAATCCGTTTCCCTGGACCTGGTCGTCATGGGTTCGGTGGCCGTCTCCAAGGAGGGCTACCGCATCGGCAAAGGACGAGGTATGCTATTATTTACTAGCTTTGCCTACTGTAAGTCAGTTGACTCTGCCCAGATAATACAAGAGGAGCTGGGCGTCAAATTAAAATATTTCGCCGGATAGTATAGTGTACAAAAAATCTAATTCCTTTTACTGTGTTCTGCCAAGCCAAAATAAAACCATTCTAGAATAAGATCGCAGTGCCACCTATCGGGTCAAATTTTGTCTCTAAAACTATTCTTGAAAACAACCACCTGAACACTGAAAAAATTACATCGAAGTCAGTCCTACCGTATTGGAGTAAGAAGTGTATCTGTATATATAATAATGAGTGTTTGTCTGTACGTGCTGTATAGAATCGTTAATGGACCGATTTTAAAGATTTTTTTGTGGATAAGTGGATTCGAGATTCAGAATTGGACCAGAGGTGACCCTGCAATCGTGTTTCAGGAATTTGAATTTTTTCACCCGAGGAAAGCTGGGCGGGAACTAGTAATTTATAAAAATGATGCAATTCCCTCTTTTGCAGGCTACGGTGACTTGGAGTTTGGTCTCATGATGCACATGAAGGCCATTAAGCCCAATACAATTGTTGTCACCACAGTTCATGATTGCCAGGTAAATATATATATATTCCTGTTGCCTGGAGCTCTGGTGTTACTCATGTTTGTAATTACTCGTGTTTAAATTAGAATATAATGTCAAGCCTTCCCTCAAGTGTCCCCGAAGCAGTAGGTCACTTCGTGAGATATATTTTATTTGTCCGCCTCCGCTTCTCAAGACTGAATATATACACCTTCATTTAATTTCTTCTCATTTAAGAATCATGTCCGAGAGGAAGACTGCATACAGTATGCAGTCTTCTACTCGCTGCTTTCCTTCACCGCAGTTTTTATTATTTTCGAAGAATAAAAATGAGCCTATTGTTTTTAGGTGTTCGACACTTTGCCAGCTGAGCTCTTTGGGCCTCACGACGTCCCCATCGATATAATTGTCACGCCAACTCAGGTAAGTCTCATATTGATACTATCACCACACAATACATAGATAATAGTACCTATTAGTACCGCGCGATTTCACCAGCGTGGCATTTTTATGTTAAATACAATAATAATATCCTCACGCCTTCCCACAAGGTTCCTCGAAAAGTAGGCAGAGGTGTGTAGGTAGTACCCACACACACACACACACACCCGCTTTTCGCCAGAGATATATTTTAGGTGCTAACTTGACAGATGGCGAGTCCTTAGTTTGAATTTTAGTAGGATAGAAATGAGTATTATTATTGTTCGTAGGTGATAGAAACTCAACGCATGAGCCAGAGGCCGGCGGGCATCCTGTGGCACTTGCTCTCCAATCGTCGCATCACTCTCATGCCTGTACTCGGACAACTGAGAGAGATTGAGATGCTGTGAGTACAACTCGAACAATACTATAAACACGAGAGACGCTGAGTTCCTCACTGACGCTCTACTCTTACTACCAACTCCGTAGTAAGAGTAGTGTCAGTCTTCCGCTCTTCCCTTACTCTCTGTGGGCAGAGAGAAAGGGTACCTGTGAGGTATTGGCAAGATATTTTTTATTTTTACTTAAGGAAACTTGGCATTAGGGTTCTTAAATGATGATATATATGTATGTGTAAACGTTGGTCACACACTTCTAAAGCTCTATCTGCCTAGTTTCAGAAAGTTATATTTCAATTAATTTGATATTAAAAAGTATTTCATCAATATTTATAACTTGACTCTGTACCTTTAGCCCTTAATTGTCAACACATGCTGTGTTATCGTGTAGGCAGAGGTGTATAGATAATACCCACTTTCCGCCGGAGATATATTTTAGGTGCCAACGTGATAGATGGCGAGTCCACCGTCGTTACTCAATCACAACTATACATACGCCTTTGAATTGCTTCTCAGACATATGCAGGTTTCCTCTCGATTTTTTCCTTCACCGTAAAGCACCGTAAAGGGATTCGAACTTGCGTTCTTTGTGTCGCAGGCAACTACTCGAACCACTCTGTCACCACGGCTATAATAATAATCATAATCATAATCATAATTCTTTATTGCTCTTCCACTTACAATAATAAAGCAGTAATAATAATAATGTAAGAGAGCCGTGGTGGCCGAGTGGTTCGAGCAGTTGCCTGCGACGCAAAGGTCGCAAGTTCGAATCCCGACTGTACCAATTAGTTTTTCTGAACTTAAGTACAGTGATTAGTCACACCACGAGCTGAACGGTGAAGGAAAACATCGAGAGGAAACCTGCATACGTCTGAGAAGAAATTCAAAGGCGTATGAATAGTCGTGCTGAAGTAACGGCGATGGACTCGTCATCTGTCACGTTGGCACCTAATATACGTCTGGCGGAAAGTGGGTGTGTGGGTATCTACACTAATATTATAAAGAGGAAAACTTTGTATGTTTGTTTGTTTGTTTGGTTGTAATGAATAGGCTCAAAAACTACTGGACCGATTTTAAAAATTCTTTCACCATTCGAAAGCTACATTATCCACGAGTAACATAGGCTATATTAAATTGGACCCGATAGGTGGCGCTGCGATCGTGCTACGGGCAATTTAACTTTTTCACCCGAGCGAAGCTGGGCGGGACAGCTAGTTACCTATACACCTCTGCCTACCCCTTCGGGGAGCCTTGTGGGAAGGCGTGAGGATATTTTATATTATTATAATAATAATGTGTGTGTGTCAGCGCTGGGCGCGTGTGCTCGCTGAAGGAGGTGGACACGGACGTGGAGGAGCGCGCCGCCCAGAGGCCGCGCCGCCCGCGCCGCCGCACGCGCTCGCACAAGAGCCACAGCGAGGGCGAGGTACGCACATACACACACTGCACATACACCACACCGCACCTCCACTGGTACCAACTATACACAAACAAACAAACATGTCATTCAACACAATACAATAATAACAATAATAATAAAGCCGAGCCGTGGTGGCCGAGTGGTTCGAGCAGTTGCCTGCGACGCAAAGGTCGCAAGTTCGAATCCCGACTGTACCAATGAGTTTTTCTAAACTTAAGTACAGTGATGTCACACCACGAGCTTTACGGTGAAGGAAAACATCGTGAGGATACCTGCATACGTCTGAGAAGTAATTCAAAAGGCGTATGTATAACGGCGATGGACTCGCCATCTGTCACGTTGGCACCTAATATACCTCTGGCGGAAAGTGGGTGTGTGGGTATTACCTATACACCTCTGCCTACCCCTTCGGGGACCCTTGTGGGAAGGCGTGAGGATATATTATTATTATTATTATTAGTAATAATAAAGAGTCCGATCTATTTGATCCAGGTAGTTGGAACGTGGCCTTCCTCTGCCTCTTCTTGCACACACTTTTGCTTTGTATATCTGTTTCGTCAATCTTTCTTCACTCGTCCTTTCTATGTGTCCAAACCAACGTAACATGCCTTTCTTCATCTTTACAATCACGCCCTCATTCACGCCCGTTGATTTGCGAATCTCTTCATTGCGGATTCGATCTAATATCGTTACGCCGCACATTTTTCGAAGAGATGACTGAAGGACGAGAACGTTAAGAGTACTCGAAACCGATGAGCATGTATGAAGAGACTGATGAATGTGGACGAAGCGAAAGAGGTATGTAAGTCTAGAGAGAACTGGCGCTCTGTACTCTCTGCCTACCCCCTTAGGGACTTGGCGTGATGATATGTATGTAATAAAAAAGCTATTTTTTTTTTTAATTTAATTTCAACTGAAAAATTCCACAAAACACCTACATTTAATCCAATTATTTTCATTTTTTTTTCCACGTCGCAAGTTTCGTCGGTTGAACATAAAACGTATTCGCCACAGGCTTCGTCATACAAAAAGAAAAGTTATCAGCACATGCTTTGTCATAAAATACTACTAACTATACTAACTAAATATTAGATCGGACACGTACCCGGCTCAAACGTTCCCATGATGCCCGCCGCATTTCCACTATATTTCCACATTATTTTCATTATGTAGGTAATTAAACTTCAAACTACTTTAGTCTAACTGTGCTCCGCGGTTACACCAGCGTATACTTATATTTAATTGTTTTTTCTTCTTATCTTTGTGCCTGTACGTAATTATGAATTACATCTAATCCCTTTAGTAGTTTTTGAGTGAAAGAAGACCAAGCATCCTCAAAACGTTCGCACTTATAATACTTTAAACTAATATGGATGAAATTTGGCACAGAGATAGATTATAAACTGTATTAACAACTTCGATCATGATCTTATTCTGTATTCCTGAAAATAAACCAACCAAGAAGATGTACCAATAAATTTTACGCCAAAGGTGAAATCACAGAATCGTGTAGTACTACAATAAACATTGTCTGATTGAACTCGTGGACCTTAAAGGGCAACACGACGGAGGGCGAGGAGGGCAAGGGCAAGCCGCGGCGGGCCGCGCGCCGCCGCAACAGCAACAAGTCGGCCGCCAAGGACGGCAAGGACTCCAAGGAGCTGGACCAGAAGCCGCGCCGCCCCAAGAGACACCGGCCCGTCATCGACTTCTCCGTCAAGGTATTTTTTTTTATACAACAGGAGTGGCAAACAAGCATACAGCCCACCCGATGGAAAACGGTTACCGCAGCCTATTTACGCTTACGATACTCTTTCGCTTGGTCCACATTCATCAGACTCTTCATACATGCTCGTCTGTTTCGAGTACTCTTGACATTCCCGTCCTTAAATCTCCTGATGTGACTAAACACTGTACTTGAGTTTCGAATGGTTCAGTAGGGATTCGAACCCGCACTCTGCGTTTTGGAGACTACTCGAAAGACAGCGTTAGATCAGTTTTGTGATCGACTTTGTCTGTCCGAATTGTCTGTGTTGATTGTCCGAAATATGTATTGTGTATTCCAGATATCCAACATTAGTCCCAGCACGAGAGTGCGCGACCTGAAACAGGCGCTGTCCGAACGCGGCGTCAAGCCCCAGATCATGGTGTGGAAGGTAATTGACTGAAGTACTCGTTTCACGCAAGGGTTAAGAAGTTCCAGAAATCCAGCCTTAAAAAGATTCTACACATTTGGATATCGCACCATCTGTGCTTAGTCGAAAATATCGGTCGGTCTAGAAAAACGGACACTACTCTCTCTGCTTACCCAGAGGTTCCAGCGTGATGAATTACATGTACGCTTAGAATAATATTAATGTAAACAATGATTTTGTTTCAGGGATTCCGTGGATTTTGCTACTTGCATTTCTTCAAGCCTTCACCTCAAAAGGTAAAAATAAGGAGGGCGATGATAATAATAATAAAATGTAACTGCGTAGCAAATTGTTTTATTACATTATCAAGGGTATATATTTACAATGTTCAATAACTTCTTAAAGAAAACTATTCTATCTTCTGACATAGCCGGTATACTGTGCTTTTGTGATAACTTACGAAATGTTGTGTAAATAAAACGAGATATAGCATGATTGGTCTCATTTGATCATCGTCCTCATAAGGGTGGTTGTTGTTGTGCAGGGCGAGGGCGACAGTGGCGCGAGCGTGAGCATGGACAGCGTGCTGGCGGCGCTGGCGCAGATGTCTGTGGGCGGCAGCGGCGCCGCCGGGGACGAGCCGCGCCCCGAGCCGCCGCGCCTGCTGTGCGTCGAGCCCGCGCCGCCTCGGGCCGCGCCCCACGACGCCGCGCCGGACGCGCCGCCCGCCGCGCTGCCCACCGCACAGGTACACACGCACACACACACGCACTGACAATACATGGACGCACACGTGGGTATGGTCACTGACACATGCACGCGCACACGGATACTAAGACATGCACACTGTAACGCAAGCAGGCACACACTGACCCCACGCTCGCGCACTGAGACACGCACGCACACACAAACACTGTAAGGTACACGCGCACAGATACACACACTGTAAGGCACGCACGTACACACTGACAATACATGGACGCACCACGCACACACACACACGCACTGACAATACATGGACGCACACGTGGGTATGGTCACTGACACACGCACGCGCACACGGACGGATACTAAGACATGCACACTGTAACGCACGCAGGCACACACTGCCAATACATGGGCACAAATGTACGCACACACACGGGCATGGTCACTGACCCACGCTCGCACACTGAGACACGCACGCACACAGACACACTGTAAGGTACACGCGCACAGATACACACACTGTAAGGCACGCACGTACACACTGACAATACATGGGCACACATGTACGCGAATGGATGCACACACGCACATGGGCACGGTCACTGACACACTGCTCACACTCGCGCACAAGGACACTAAGCACGCCCACTCAACACGGACGCTGACACACTTGTATACAATCGTGCGTAAATGAGTCAACACTCGCAAACGGTCACTGAATTACGTGGACAAAACGGGCATTGACACACGTGGACAAACGTGGACACTGACACAGATCTAATGCACTGCAGGACTGACATTGAATACAGTCGATGCATTATCGCTAAGTATTGAACAAGAATACCAAATATGTTGTTTTGTAAGCAATGTATAACTCATTATTAAACTTTGTTCCAGGTTCACTGATTCCCGTAAATCGCAGCGACCGACGCCGACTCCCTCGATATTTTGATAACGGATACCTTTATTATTTCTAAAACACGCATAGAAACGTTGCTCGCTTGGTTGCACACGGGTCTGACGGGCCTCCTGTCGCATTCCGACACTAATTTGTTTAGAGTTAAGGTAGATTTTGCTGCGTGCCGTCCCTTTGTTTACAAGTTGTATGTAGTATATATTGCGTGTTGCTCGCTTATCCTTATCCAGGCAGCTATGACCTCGAGCCGGGTGTATCTGTAGTTATGTCCGAGGAGCGTGCAATACGCGGTGCGTTTGAACCGAACAAGCGAGGGTTCGATTTTTGTTGTTGTCGATGTCTCGGACGTTTCCGCTCGATAGTTTTGTTTGTCCCGGGTGCGGCACGCTCGGAGCGAGCTATATTTATAAACACATACGAAAATATATCTTTATCGCTGTTTTAGTTATCTAGTCTAAAAGTTTGCATGCTATTAGCATCTTGTTTACGATTGCTCGTTGCCTCTCAATGCAAACACATACGTTTTAAGCTATCTTCATTATTGATTACGAGAAAAGAAGCTATATTTTTAGTATATTTAGTATAGATTGAACACTAAAAAGATATGAATATTTTTAATATTGTAACTTGTAAGGTGCTTGCAGGGACGGGGTCCCAAACTTTGTTTAGAAATTAGTTGGGGGGGAATTTTTGATAAGTGTTAAGTGTATTTTTTTTTAATATACGAACTTTGGGCCCCCGTTTAGATCTTGTTGTACATATTATGTGCCAAGTTTGATCACTTCCTTCCTGGTGTCAGTGTTGTAAAATTGTCTGGTGGATTGCTATTGTAGATGAAGTTAGCGTTGATTACAGTGGCGCACATATCAGATTACATAACGCGTGTGAATATTGTCACAGGTTGTCTGTCAAGGTTACTTTTTCAGTATTAGGTTACGTGTAATTTAAGACTTGAAAAGTAATATTTATTTGACATAATCTATTTAAAAAGGATTAACTTTATTGTAAATTATGTGAACTGTGTTCGCGTGCAATTGGTCTCTTAGCGTGTAATGAAACGTAAAGATATATTTTATGATGAATGCAATGTGTTTATTAATGTATTTTTCAAAATTTTAGTTTAATTTGTATGCATAATATCTAACGGCTTCTAAGTTTAAGTTTTCTAACATTTGTTGTCAATAGAACCGACTTCGTAACTCTAGGCACCATAGTACATATTCATTATATTTATGTATTTATGTATATACTTACATATTGTTAACACATGCTATTTACCTTTTTTGTAATCTTATAACGTTGGGATAGCAGCATGGATGAGCGTTTTTTGTTTTTTATTTTTTTTAATAAATTTATTAAACACTTTATTTTATGTTTTTTTTTCTTTTCTATGGCGATCGTTAAAATTTGTAGCATAATTTGTCTAATACTTGAAGTATAGGAACTAGTTAATTACATTTGAAGATTAAATGTTGTGATTGTACTTGTAACTTTTGGCCGTTTAGTGGTTGATGGTCGGATTAAAGTCTATTTTTCTAGAGAATGGTTGTGTTATTCTGAGATCTATTTATTGTTTATATTGTTTATCAGACTGCGTACAGGAAGGGTTATATGCAGTATGCCTTTTTTATTTTCTCTTATTACGCGGAAAATGAAGACTTATGAAGAAGTTCGTTTATAATTTTTTTGTTCTTCTATCTTTTGTGTTTTTAACTACCTGTGCCTGCGTAAAACCATGATTTCATAAATATATTTAGACTGGATTTATTTATAGATTCCAGCTTATGATCTATCTCGGTGCCAAATTTAAAATAATTCCATTAAATTGTTCTTGTGTGAAAAACAAACATACTCAAAAACTTTTACATTTGCATAATGGGACTAATGCCTCTGCTGCCAACACTATATCACAATCCCCCCTCCCCAAGGAGCTCATTATTGGAAACCTTAATCATCGCGTAGGAACAACACAAAAAAAATATTTGGCTAAGGACTTCTATCAGGTGGAGGTAAGGAGGAGGTTAGCTCTACGTTACAGCTCGCGAAGCCGCAACGCTCTAAGCAGAGGCCCTGACTCCACAGGTTTGCTTAGCACCCAAGTGTCTCGCCGAAGGCTTTTGCACTTTTCCATGTTCGGCTGAGTATTAAAATAATCGTAATCGGCATATTGGCGGTCCCATGACCACATATTCTGCTCCGCGTCAGTTCAACATAAATAGTTTACGTGCCACAGTATTGATTGTGTCTCAACAAGTGTCAGATATAACCTTGTTGGTTAACATGTTCAGTATAATGGTTGAACATGTTATCCACGCGAAACTCGTTTATAAATTATTGCATTTAGCAATCGCGCACCTAAGTGTCTTTTCACTTGTCCTCTTACACAAAATCCTTTTCAGTTAGCCTTCACGCTATCCTTTGTATGGCAATTACATTAGCTGCTGAAACAGTTTTCCAGTAATGGATCTGCCAAGGGTGCTGTTCTTTTTTGTAAAGCATTATGGTGGCAGGCACTGGTAAGCGGTTGCAGGTTATGGACGACCAGGCTCGCGCGTTTCTGTCTCTGCAGGTGCTGATCTGTTAACGAGCAGACTCCAAGAACATAGAACATTTTACAATACAAATTGGACGCGTCCCGAATGGACGCGGTAAGCGGATGTAATACCACGCTCATTTCGTCTGACACATACTTCAGGAAGATATATATCCTCACGCCTTCCCACAAGGGTCTCCGAAGGGGTCGGCAAAGGTGTATTACTAGTACCCACACATCTAAATATATCTAGATATATTTTCCATGTGTCCCTTACCTACGTCGAATAAAGTATTTTTGTTGCTTTTTATTTGATCTCTCGACGACACACGATGTGAGATGGGTTACGACCCCGATAATAATCCATTGAGCCACCCTTGCTGTAACAGTATAGTTAGTCATGAAGGAAGTGTGGTACTTATAATAGTATAGTCAAGTGGTTTCTGAATCTAAATAGTCATTTTGCACACCGACATTTCTTTAAAAGATTCGTTCTTGCGCATTACTATAAATGTATTGTCTGTACATTTTATACGTGGATGATAACTTTTGGTGCTTTAGATTTAGTGGTCTTTAGGATGAACTCGATTGGGTTGTTTTATTGCTAAGGCATCTAAACGGTAAGTTGCTATTTTCATATGGTCATATGAAAATAGCAACTTTACAATTAACAACTAGATATATGTTGCATAAAATACCGAAATTTCTTTAAAGGATTTCGTTCTTTAGTGGATTTGAAATAAAACTCGATTGGATTCGATTTATTTATTTATTTAAAGAACCTACATTTCGAGAAGCTCATTAGTGACTAATCCTCGTTAGGTTCGTTAACGTTATCATCCTTACTAGATTCGTAGAAGATTTCGCCTTTATTTTGACCTCTTGCCTGTACTTCTTCAGATTCTTTAGATTTATTTTCTTTTACTTCCCTCTTATCTTTCTTCTCATGTTTTTTGGACTTTTTCTTGTGTTTATCAGACTTTGTTTTCTTTTCCTCAGCTTTCTCAGTCGCCGCCGTTATTTCAGCACTCTCGCTACTGGAAGATCCTTCTTCTTGTTTGATTTGTGTTGAGTTTTTGTCAGTGCTGAAATTTTATCACATTACTTATACTGAAATTACTTGTATCGGTCGTCGGTATATCGTAACATGATGTCTAGAGTAAAGAAAAACAGTACATACAGCCTAACATTTAGAACCTTCTCCCGTTTTGTAGTCGGTTAAAAAGGAAAAGAAACTGTTAATTGCACTGGAGGGAAAACTAGTTACCTGAACAAATTTACATCATAGCGTGCGAAGCCGCGGGCCTAATGTACATGTATAAACATTAACTTACCTTCTTAACGCATCTCTCTCGATATCACTGTCGAAAAAAATGATCAACAATATATATTAATACAGCAGGACTTATCATTAGCAAGGATGAAATAATTGTATAATGTTTAAACCAACCTTTCGTCTGATGACTTGTCTTCAGAGCTATAAATTTATAGAAAATTGTATTAATTGACAAGTTTTATAAATTCTAAACTGAAAATACTGAACGTTTCATGTTATACATTTCACATTTATGTTTAAATCTTATATTTATTAATTGTTTTATACAAACCTGTCGTCGTCAGATCTAAAAGAAAAAAACGATGATAATTTAATATAAGGTTTTTAAATATCCGCTTTTATAAATTAAATGCAGGACTTACTTATCTTTTCTATTATATTCTTCATCACTGGGAAAATAAAGATTATTTAAATCAAATGTGTAGGTAGCGCCCATATTTGCTATAATTAATGTGGATATGACTTACTCGGCGCTGTTCCACTCGACAGACCATTCTTCGTGAGTGATCCCTGTTCTGAAGACTCTTCTACAATTCTCCCTTTAACAAAAATGTGCTGCATAGAGTTTATCCACATAAATTAAAAATATACGTAGGTTTCCTCTAATTTTCCCCGTATTTAATTAACTATTTATTTGGTGCTTACCAAATAGATCCCGGGTCAAACAGATCCCAGAACTAGATCTGAATAGAGCCTACTATATTTATCCTGGATCTTGTGACTGCTTAATTGACGCTGCAGATTTATTTTTCGGCGATTTAATCGACCTTGCTGTACAGCATACTATGATTTGAGAATTATGATTAGCAAATTTTAATAGCTCTATGTGTTTGTTCTTACTCAACATCCTTGTGAATTGCGCACGAGATAAACTGTCGGTTCCTGAATATAGAAGTGTACAAGAAAGGCCCATGACAGTTGTGGCTCTTCGGATCAATTTTACAGGCTGAGATGACGCCAATTACTCGCTCCTTGCCTTGGTACTTCACTATCAGAGGACCACCGTGGTCGTTCTGCAAAAAGAATAGTATATAGGTATCTTTAAGGGGTTAGCAGTGTAATAACACCCTTAAGATGGGTAAATTTTATGTCCTATTGACGAACCACTGTCAATATTAGATTAAGAGCCGTGATATTTTCAACTGTGGCAGAGACTACATTTGCCTTTACTTCTTACACAGCTTTTCCTCTTTCTCTTGACTTTCATCATCATCCTATTTCCTGCCATGTTACTTGTTTGATTGGAATCCTTCCAATTAAAAATGTTAATTGCAAAGTCTTGATCTTATTACAAAATCCTTATCGTAATAAGTGATAAACATTGACAATGTTCCTTTCGGGTTCGGTGGGATTGATAGGAATAGAATAGTAGTAAACGAGTTCATCTTAATTTTGCTCTAAGAGTCTGAATCTTATACACAAGATCTTAGGTCTAATGAAAAAATAAGAACCATCGCGTAAGGTGTACCTCGCAAAATCCACCCTGAGTGGAAGATCTTCTTGCAGTATAATCATCAGGATCTCTCATATGTCTCCCCAAGTCTATGTTGAAAGTTAAGGACGACCCTTCAGTGTTCAGTTCCGATTGCTGTCGACGAGATTCTACATCCGTGCAATTCGCATATTTTTTCTGAAATACGGTAAGTAATGAACAAACAAAAATTTTCCGCGGCTAGTTAAAATAAGTAATTCGGATAACGAAGGAAATGTATGTAGCCTACGTTGAATGAATGCATGGACAACGCCTGTGATATGAATATTGCTAAGTTCTTAGATTCTTTTTCTAATACTTTTCAATTGCGTTTATTAATTGATCATGTCATTCTAAATGGTAGACAAATAAAACGTCTCTTCTTATATGAAAGAAAGTTAAACACCGGGCTGATATTTTTTAAATTTGTGTAGTGCATGGTAACACAAATAAAATCGCATATCATCACGACTCTTACGAGGTAAGAGGTAAAAATTAGAACCAATAATCCATATATTGAACTAGAAACAGATTGAAATTGAATTTCATAATCAAATCATTATTAACACTTTAATATGCTTAAGCTTTTCACAAGTAGTCTTATAGTCACCCCTAATTCTAGCTATACTTACGTCGCAGATTTCACTTAGTCGTTTCATAACATCCTTTGTGCAGATCATGTACTGAGTAATAATGTTTCTGAATCTTTGAGCCCATTTCTTTGCACATTGTTCGTTGTCCATAACACACACTTTTGCCTCTTGAAGACACTTGGCATTTTCTGGTATATGATCTTTTTGACGTCTATACACACCCTGTCGTAGTGATTATGAAATTAGTTATTTTCATATTATTACAATGTCGTCTGGATATGCAATTATACATTTATTTTGTTCTAGCTTTGATGCACATAGTGTGCTTTGATGCTTTGATGCACATAAATAAATACCTGGGACAATTCCACACAAATTGACCTAGTCCCAAATTAAGCAATGCTTGTGTTATGGTAACTAGACAACGATATATTTACTTATATAGATAGATGTATACTTAAATACATAGGACATCCAAGACTAAGGTACAAATATTCGTGTTCATCACACAAATATCTGCCCTCAGCGGGATTCGAACCCGCGACCTCAAGTTTCGCAGTCAGTAGCTCTAACCACTAGACCAGACGGCTGTCTCGTCCGGTATGTTCAGTTATACTGCTTAAACAATTTATTACTTATGAAATACAAGCATTTTCATACAAAAACGAACTTAACTACTCGCTTCCGAACATAATAGAAGTCGACATGTACTTATGAAATACAAGCATTTTCATACAAAAACGAACTTAACTACTCGCTTCCGAACATAATAGAAGTCGACATGTACTAATGAAATACAAGCATTTTCATACAAAAACGAACTTAACTACTCGCTTCCGAACATAATAGAAGTCGACATGTACTAATGAAATACAAGCATTTTCATACAAAAACGAACTTAACTACTCGCTTCCGAACATAATAGAAGTCGACATGTATGACCATGTGTGCTTTGTTGCAATCTGTTTTTATTTGGAACATTTTAAAGTTTGTGGTTAACAAAGTTTTCATTATATATTGTTTTTTAAATTGTTTTTACTGAATTGAAAAGACGTACCTCTCTAAAGTTACTGCCGCTTCCCCATCCAGCAATGAATCCCTTAGTTCCGGGCTTTTCTAACTCCCGACTAATGTTATTATAACAGATGAGATCAGTGGCAAACTGGCATCCCTTCTCGCACACTCCGAACTTAAATGGCTTATCGACTTTTACAATGGCGATGTCGTTGGAGGACCATTTGATACTGTCTTGGAAATCGAATTTGTAATCTACAAAATAATATGAATTGTAAATTTTGTGGAATTTTGATTATGATGACACCGCTTACTAATGACTTGCTGAGCCTCGCGGTTTCACCCGCGTAAAATGCGATTCGAATCTTTGTTCTTCTCCTGGATTTTTATGGAATAAATATCCAGCCATTCTTTCTCCGTATCAAATTTCACTTATAGTACATCAATTCCGTTAAGTAGCTTTTGCGTGTAAACATCGTTACAAACTTTTCATTTATAATATTAGTATGAAGCTAATTTGATAAAATTTCCATGTATGTACGTACTCTTAGGTATACATTTCCAAACAACTCTTCGTCGGTGCTTGCAAACGCAATCGTCCGTCTTGTAGTCAAAGCTGTCTACGAACTTAGTGGTGCCGGATACTATGTAGAACTTATCAGCATCTTCCACGCAGGCAGCTGACGTGAGAACGTAGTAGGCGTCAACGATTACTCCTCCACACAGCCAACCGCGGTATTTATGTGCCTTCGCTGACTCTTTCGTTAACTGGAGGTACACCTGTTTGCAAATACATATAATTAATGGCTTGAAAATTAATATAAAGATGATGAAAGTGTCCTCGAAGGAATAGGCAGAGGTGTGTAGTATTATAGTACAACTACGGCAACGTAGTTGTCTTTGAATTTTTTCTCAAAAGTATGCAGTTGTCTTAATGATGCTTAGTTTCACCTTAAAGCTCGTGGTGTGACTAATCGCTTAAAATAATTAGTTGATAATGTTTAGACGTGGTGGCCGAGTGGTTCGAGTAGTTCCATACGACACAAAGGTATTTTTGTCTTACCATATAAGGTCTCTTTCCAGGCAGCACCGTTTTGCTATATAAAATCCTCCTTGTGTCTATTAAAGTAGTGTTTTCGAATTCCCACCCCTCGTCTGCTATATCTTCAGGATCTCTAGTACTGTTATCATTATTAACTATCACAGTGGAATTTGGTCCACTCGCTTTTGATGTCGCCTTTACTTTTGTATTGTTATCGAGAGTTGTTGAATTAACCGCAATCGTTCCTAGAATGGCATTTGTATTGTCATTTACAATAATTATATTATCGTTGGGTTTACAGCCATCGCTTTCAACTTGTGCAAATGGGTCGCCAGCTATATGTCCTTAAACTTAAACTTAGTCCACATCAATCCCACAAAGTAAAAAGTTTGCGCATTCACCGCTAAAAAAACTCCATTCGCTGTGGCTCCACATTTACGAACACTCCTCTCAATAACTCGCATACTACGTTTTATACGTTTGCTACCCCAGTAGTATAAAAAATATCAATATCATTTTTATTTTTAGTTGAGATATAAATTTTGAGGATTTAAAATTCAAATAATATAGAATGTCTCTTACCAAAAATTAAAGAAATTGTAGTTAGAATAAACCAAAAATTCGTCATTATGGTTCACAGGACGATCCTAGAAGGATCTTCCCAATTTTCCCAACAAGTATTTGTTCAGACAAGAAAGTAATCGAATGTGAATCTTATGCTCAATTGCGAACGCTGTTTTGCATCAGCGAATTTTAATTAATCAAACATCCGGATATAACAAAATATTAATAATTAAACTTTGAAATTGAGTCCCGTAAACTTCGGGGTTAATAATAATTGAATCCAAAAAAGGAAATTGAAACATGATTGCATTTCTATTTTATTTCAATTACGAATCACATTTCGAAATTAACTTCCTGTATGATTATAATACAGGATTAACCAATAACCATTACTTTGTTTACCTATTCAATTACAAATTACAAATTCCACACTCTGGAAACTACTCAACGCACTCCCATTGTGGGAAAGGTGTGAATATATGAGTAAAGTCAACATTAAAACATACAGAGAATTAATATTTCTGCTTATCACATAAATATTTCTGCGGGAATATCAGCAACCCCCAGTTCAACAACAGTTAACATTATGTTAACAGAATCTTAACAGAATATCTTAACAGAATGTTAAGAGCTATGGCCTTTAGGATACTACCGGGAGAGTTCATCCATAAGCTTAAAGTATGTGAAGTCTTTGTGCGGGATGGAGGCAAATTAAAGGAGGTGATTAAAAGACGCTTGTCTTAGCTTTGGCGTATAACTATGCCTTGATGGGTAACGCGCATTCTAAAACCTTATGGGATTCCTGTAGGTTGCTGTAGAACTATTCAATAAAAACTAAAATATCAAATATTATAACTTTATTATTTTTGCATAGCAGAACAGACACTAGGTCGTTGCGTTGGTTAGCTTTTGCTCCTCACTGTGTCGCAGTATGAACCCACTTTCAGCGAATACTTTGTCTCTAGTCTTGTTCTCAGGAAGTTCTTGAGCACGCTGGACTATTTCTATCACTGGTTCTGGGGTTTTAGGCGGTGCTGCTAACTCGTTCTTTGCTGGGCTGGATATGGAAATAAAATTATTGGACTGATTTAGATCGATCATCCTACGTTTTATGTTAATGTGCGATTAGCAATGTTCCTACTTATGTAGTAGGTAAATATTTACCTAAAATAAGGTTATGGTCATTCATAAGATACATTAGGTATTTCATACCCTCAATATCACATTTCAAAATCATAAGGACACACAGGACTTCTTTATACCTACAACTATTGTGATAACTAATATAGGATGTAAATTTATTGATCAACTTCAAGGATAGGGGATCACCGTCTATATATATATATATATATATATATATACAAATAAATAAAATTGGAGCGTCTGTTTGTAATATTAAAATAACCGCTTTTTTCTAAATGCATATGGATATGTACTAAAATATTTTTCTGTTTCTCTCTGTCTGTTAGTTCCGGCTAATCTCTGAAACGGCTGCATCGATTTTGACAGGACTTTCACTGGCAGCTATCTTGTGTAAAAAGGAGTAACTAAGGCTAATTTTATTTTAGAAACTGTACAATATTTTTTTCTTAAATTCCACACGGACGAAGTCGTGGGCACAGCTAGTATAATATAACATCAACAATATTATTTGTATGTTACCCATCAGGATGTTCCTTCCAAGACAGCACCTTCTCCACATGAGTCACACCTGACCTGAATTGTCGTCTACATTTCGGCCTGGAATAACAATTTAAAAATCAATTAGGTAACGAACACCATCTACATTTAACTTGAAAACAGCAACGGAGATAGAATTAAGTATAAGTTAAACTGGTATTGTAAATGGGGACGCTCAAGGACGGGCAAGTCATGAGTTCTCGAAACCGATTCCATTCTGTAGATTTTTCATGAAAGAACAAACATCCAAGCAATCTTACCCATTAACATTATCGTCATCATCATATTATCATGCCGAGTCTCTAACGGGGTAGGCAGAAAGTATAGAGCGCCATCTCTCTCTAGACTTACATACCTCTTTCACTTGTCACTTCATAGGTATCATACGATATCACTTTCGCTTTGTATATCTGTATCGTTAATCT
Organism: Drepana arcuata; assembly: GCA_016069955.1. NCBI lineage: Eukaryota > Metazoa > Arthropoda > Insecta > Lepidoptera > Drepanidae > Drepana > Drepana arcuata. The sequence goes on along the minus strand of JACCPG010010995.1, from coordinate 46,692 downwards.
TTCATCACTCATTCTTTCTATATGTCCAAACCACCATGTCTTTCTTCATCTTTACAATCACACCCTCGTTCAGGCCAGTTTTTTTACGAATCTCTTAATTGCGGATTAGATCTAAAATCGTTACTCCACACGTTTTTCGAAGAGATCGCATCTCAACTGCATTTAAGCTATTTTCGTACTTCCTCTGACATACCCAGGATTCGCTGCCATTCAATAAAGTAGGCACCAATATCGCGTTGTGGACAGGAACTCGAGCATTCTTGCTCAGACTTTTACTGCACATAAACGGCGTCATGGCCCCCATACGCCTTATAAATATTAAATTCGATTAAGGACGTACTCGACTTCCTTGTAAATGGCGCATGATATAAATTGTCTGTTTTTGTAAATGCTCGTGTAGAGGAAGGGTCCGTAGCATTTATTACTTCTTTCTTTAACTAAACAGGCTGATATTATTCCAATGACAATGGAATTTACTCCAGTGCCATACACCAGAGGGCCGCCGTGGTCGTTCTGGAATTAAATAAAATCATAGTGTGGTCATAAAACAGAACTTCAGAAACTTAGATCTTCTTCCCATAACGGTCCTTAGGCGTAGGCAGAGTTGTTTAGTAGTAAAATACCCTATTTCCGGAGGAGATATACATGTATTTAGGATGCCAGATCACAGAAAGAAAGGTCATCGTAGTTACTCAAGTAAGACTATACGTATTTGAATTTCTTCTCAAACGTATACAGCTTTCCTTCCGTGGTGTTCCTTCTTCGTAAAGCGTGTTGGGATAAATCACATAAGTACGTTCAGAAAGAACTCACTGGTACAGTCGGGATTCGAATTTACAATCTGTGCGTTACAGGCTTATTGGACCACTCGGCCATCTCGCTTGACTCCGATTTCTAATTCTCAATTATTCGTATGTATAATAAATTGTTCACAAACCTCACAGAATCCACCTTCGTTATTTGAAAGAGACTTCCTTCCTGTATCCAAGGTCGTGTTGTCACGATGCGTACCATTAGATCGATGTGAGTACGCGGAATGCATCTCCAAATTGGTAGGAATTCGTTCGGAATGTCTTCGGAGCCCTTCCTCGGATTGGGAATAATCAATTTCCTGGCAGTCTACGTATTTTTCCTGCGAATTAAATATTTAAATGTTTACATTACTGAGTAAAGTATGGAGAATTATGAAAAATCGTTCAGCTTCAAATTTTAAAATATCGTTAAGATAGGGTCGGCAACGCGCGCGACATACCCCTGGTGTTGCAAGCGTCCATAGGCGGCGGTAACCACTTACCATCAGGCGGACCGTATGCTTGTTTGTCACCCATATGGTATAAAAAAAAATCTTTACTGATCAATTTATAATATAATATAATATATCCTCACGCCTTCCCACAAGGGTCCCCGAAGGGGTAGGCAGAGGTGTATAGGTAATACCCACACACCCACTTTCCGCCAGAGGTATATTAGGTGCCAACGTGACAGATGGCGAGTCCATCGCCGTTACTCAAGCACGACTATACATACGCCTTTGAATTTCTTCTCAGACGTATGCAGGTTTCCTCACGATGTTTTCCTTCACCGTAAAGCTCGTGGTGTGACTAATCACTGTACTTAAGTTTAGAAAAACTCATTGGTACAGTCGAGATTCGAACTTGCGACCTTTGCGTCGCAGGCAACTGCTCGAACCACTCGGCCACCACGGCTCTGATCAATTTGGTATGCTATTTCCCTGTTGAAGAGTTAGCAATTCGTATAAGAGTTCTGTAGCCTCTTCTTCACACCTTTCCACAAGGGTCCTCGAAGGGGTAAGAATAATCGCTGTACCTACTTAGGTTTTGAAAAAGTCATTGGTACAGCGGGATTCAAACTTGAAATCCTTGTGTCGCACGCAACTAAAATATCATCACTACGCAACCACGGCTTTTACAGCCTCACAGTAGCCTCTTTAATAGATTAATATTGCAAACCCTAAAATGTTTGAGAAAAGGCCAATCTTGCTCGTAATCACAGTAAAAATATATTGAACGGTTTAGCTTTCTTTACCACTACGGTAAACGTTAGCCTAACGGTTAGCGGTTACCGTCGCATATGGACACAGCCAACATCAGGGGTCGCACTCTCGCATTACCAACCCTGTAGTAATCTTTTCACCTTCCTTCTGAAGAACTCCATTCGGAATTCCTAGAAAAACCTCCTCGGAAGTCCGAAGGAGAAACTTTTTTATTTTTTTATACAACAACAGTGGCAAACTAGCATACGGCCCACCTGATGGGAAACTATTACCGTAGCCTATATACGCTCACGATACCGATGTATCACTTGCGCGCTGCCACTCTGTGTTCGGAGAGTTATACTGTGTTGACAGCATAATGGGACGTATGCCTCTGCTGTCACACAATATAACAATCATCCCCCTCCCCAAGGAACTCATTACTGGAAACCTTATTCACCGCGTAGGAACACAATACAAAACATTTTGTTATTTGACTATGAACAGTTAGGCAGTTTCCCAGTTTAGCAGCTCCAAATTCGAACGGGAAACCCGTTATGCCCTACCTCTCTTATTCTACCTTGAAACTACTACCCTGAAACCTCGCAGTGCTAGCGAACCTGTTTGCTTCTAAGGATGAAAACATACATTACAAATCTCGGACATGGACTGTCCGATGTCCTTGGTGCAGATCATATAGTTCTCAATAATGTTGTGGTAGCGTTCTCCCCATCGCCTCTTGCATCTAGTTTTGGCGATGATCTCTGCGCGAGTTTCCAATAAATTTTGCTGGTTTTCCTTTCTTCGGGTTACCCACTGTTAACAAACATTGTGGACATTTTTGTTACGTCATGTTGTCATTCAAATTAAATTATTCCCTAACGGGGTAGGCAGGGAGTATAGAGCGCCAGTTCTCTCTAGACTTACATACCTCTTTCGCTGATTGTAATTGATAGTTGATTTACATACATTAGATTGATTTTGTTACTTATTTATCTTTACTTTATACATAAACAGTACGGCTAAAAACTAAAAAACAATAGATAAACAAACAATTATAAGAACACCATTCATACACTCATCTCACATCACTCCAGACATGCCAGCATGATCTTCGTCAACATGAATTCTGTCTGATCTTTAGCAATTTCTGTATGTCTGGCTCCTCTGTTTGTCATCAGCTCCGTATCGCCGACCCTAACTTTATCTTTCCTACATATGTTACCGATTACAGAAATGCTGGACGTTTCAACTCAGAAATATAAGCATTCCTTTATAAATATGTTTACAATTTCAAACACTTACATCATTATATCTCGAAGTGGTGCCCCATCCAGCGAGGGAGGCTATAGTCCCAGGGTTTTCCAAGGTCTGGCTTTGGTTGTTATAACAGACCGGTTTGGGAACAAAATCGCATCCTCTAATCCTCCTTGTAAAGTCAAAACCGTCTTCAACTTTAACGATTGCAATATCGTTGTTCATCCAACGTATATTGTCGTTTTCATGGCCATCGAAGACATAATCTATAGTGAAAAAAAATATAACTGTTGCCCTCGGCTTTGGTCGCATTAATAAAGAATTGGACGATCAATTGAAAAAATTGCTTAAATGCCTTTTCAACAAAGTCAACCAATTCAATACACACTTATATCTACGAATAAATGTTCGTCCTTTTAATAATTTGGTTCTTATATATTCTATATGGTTCAGGATCATGGACCTATTTAAGCACTTACTCTTAGGAATACATTTCCAAATAGCTTTCTTGGCACCGTTCTTGATACACGGATTGTTAAATCTGTCGTCTTCGTCCGAGTACCTAGAATATATGTACTGTGTTCTAGTTATTTTATTTCATACCAGATAATAAACAATAGATGTTCCGAAATGATTATGATGATTTGAGTAATTTTTACATGCGGTTTTATTATGTAACTAAATTTGAGAACGAGCAGACAGCCCAGACATTGAAGTAGGTATCCCTCGCTCGTGACCGAATTTATGAAAGTAATGATTGAACGGACTCTATTAAATTAAGAAAAATTAAGAAATTCATTCTAAAATCCTTAATAAGGAACCTTAACCAGAAGAACAGAACAATACAAAGTGGCAGGGCCACTTCTGTAAGGTGTATGTTCAACTCCCAGTCGGCCAATTCCAACTCTCAAAATCATTTTTGAGCTAGGAATGTGAATCAAAGATGAAAGAGAAAAAAATCAATCAAAGGCATTATATCAATTATCAAAGGTGACTTTCAATTGAGAAATTATGTTTTCAATATTTACTTACAGGTGCCAGAAACAATGTAGTTAGTCGGTGGCGGTAGATCGTACAAACCGAGTTGGGCAATTTCAATTACAAAAAGAGTGTATAAGCTTTAAAATCGATTATCTATTAAAGAAGTATTGTTATAAATAATAATATATCCTCACGCCTTCCCACAAGGGTCCCCGAAGGGGTAGGCAGAGGTGTGCAGGTAATACCCACACACCCACTTTCCGCCAGAGGTATATTAGGTGCTAACGTGACAGATGGCGAGTCCATCGCCGTTACTCAAGCACGACTATACATACGCCTTTTTTTGAATTTCTTCTCAGACGTATGCAGGTTTCCTCTCGATGTTTTCCTTCACCGTAAAGCTCGTGGTGTGACTAATCACTGTGCTTAAGTTCAGAAAAACTCATTGGTACAGTCGGGATTCGAACTTGCGACCTTTGCGTCGCAGGCAACTGCTCGAACCACTCGGCCACCAGGGCTCTAAGTATTATTAATTGTACGAATTATATACGAAGTATTGTTAATTGGGAAAATAGGTTTTGAATAGTTACTTATAGGTGCCGGAAACAATGTAAAAATGTTCGGCGTCTTCGATACATGCGGCGGATGTTAAGATGTATTCCTCGTGGATAATGACCCCGCCACACAACCACGTGCGGTAGTTCAGTTGCTTCTGGCTAGTTTTCGGCAGCTTTAAGTAGACCTGTAATTAAAAAATGGTCCATCATCGTGTTAATTATAAAAGTTTCTTTGCCAAATGTTTTAGCAGACTATCTGGTTATAGATATGTTTTTATAAAGTAGTGTAGAAACTACATACAATTCTTAATGATGGGAAATTCATGCGTTATTTTTCGTATAAATTTGTATATGAAATTTTATGGTTTTATATATGCGTATGGAATGCAAGAAAAAGAGTAATTATCGTGTCAAGTGTGGTGATACGACTAAGTTGTATTGCACTATTCCGTCTCAAGTTACCATATAAGGTCTGCCATCCGTCACTTCATCTCCATTCAAAATCCTTCTTGATTCGTTTAGTATTTTTTCCACTTTAGGAGGTATGTGTGTCGCTACTTCTATCGTGGCGAGTACATCTGCAATTAATACTATAATTATTGCTAGGTTACTTGTTTATAATATGTATTAATATTCAGCGTTTAGAAAAATTTAAAATTACCTGATATCAATATAAATGCTAACGACAAATATAAAAGACAAGCCATACTTTAAAATGACTGCGTAAGTCTGGACATGGATGCTGAATGGGCGATATTGATTGTAAGTCAATTTCACGCGTCAATGGAATAAATTATTTCGGCTTATGATTTCCGGTTGAAAGTGGAGGTTGCAAGCAATCACAATGTAATTGAATCAGTTTCTTAAACAAAACAGGCAGAGGTAGATGCGTTTCTTTCGTAACTGTTTCCAAGGTGCAAAAGAGGGCTGAAAAAAATACACTTTTCATTTCCTACCTATACCCATGTAACCTATTTAATAGTTCGGGTGCTATATAATGAGGAATTTTCTTTTTCAATATATGTATTGTATATCCTAACTTACTATTTATTATCTAATTACTTGCATCTTAGAAAACCTCATATAGTTGAAACAAATATCTAATATTCCAGGTCTTTATAGGAAATATATTTTTTATTTGAAAGGAGCAGGTAACCGATAACTTTACAGAAAAAACTCTGTCGTAACGATTAACTGCACACGTTATCGTTGAGTTTCTAGAATTTGAGACTAGATTTCGTCAATTTGTGTGGAATTGTCCCAAGGTTATTTATTATATATATCCTCACGCCTTCCCATAAGGGTCCCCGAAGGGGTAGGCAGAGGTGTATAGGTAATACCCACACACCCACTTTCCGCCAGAGGTATATTAGGTGCCAACGTGACAGATGGCGAGTCCATCGCCGTTACTCAAGCACGACCATACATACGCCTTTGAATTTCTTCTCAGACGTATGCAGGTTTCCTCTCGATGTTTTCCTTCACCGTTTAGCTCGTGGTGTGACTAATCACTGTACTTACGTTCAGAAAAACTCATTGGTACAGTCGGGATTCGAACTTGCGACCTTTGCGTCGCAGGCAACTGCTCGAACCACTCTGCCACCACGGCTCTTTTTTTTTATTTATTATATTATTATATATTTATAAAGCTGGGATAAACATACAAACTTCATGCCTCCACAGTATTTCGTACTACTATTTAGTACTATCTTCCGTAGCTGAGTAAGAGACCAGAGATTCAAGGATTTATAAGGCTGGGGCTATACAGTAAAACAAAAGTTATATTAAAGTTATATTATATTATATAATATAAGTAATTTATAAGGCTGGGGCTATACAGTAAAACAAAAGTTATATTAAAGTTATATTATATTATATAATATAAGTAATTTATAAGGCTGGGGCTATACAGTAAAACAAAAGTAAACAGCATTCAGTATATTTATTTTAATTAAACACCTTTATTGGTCTGTCCAGTACGTGTTGCTGGTTTATCAGTGGAATTGAATGCCCTGACTATGATGCCTTCATGCTGCACGACCTTGTCCAAAACCATGGGCTCCGGCCCTTCTGTGCCGTTCGTCCTTGTCTGGTTTTGTTTCTCCTGTTGTCTCCGGATGGATGCTAGTTCACTCTTAGCTGGCCTGGAACGAGAAAAAGCTATCGTCATATTCTTGATCTTATTCTGAACAGGAGTCTCTCTTTCGCGTCAGCTGTAGCTATCCTGTGCGAGTCGCTTTTGTATGTAACGAGACCTGCGGATCGTCCAGCTTAAGCTATAATTAAGATATATGGGTATGTATATATATATATATATATATATATATATATATAGCTGGAAGCCGTGGTGGCCGAGTGGTTCGAGCAGTTGCCTGCGACGCAGAGGTCGCAAGTTCGAATCCCGACTGTACCAATGAGTTTTTCTGAACTTAAGTACAGTGATTAGTCACACCACGAGCTTTACGGTGAAGGAAAACATCGAGAGGAAACCTGCATACGTCTGAAGAAATTCAAAGGCGTATGTATAGTCGTGCTTGAGTAACGGCGATGGACTCGCCATCTGTCACGTTGGCACCTAATATACCTCTGGCGGAAAGTGGGTGTGTGGGTATTACCTATACACCTCTGCCTACCCCTTCGGGGGCCCCCATGGATATATTATATTATTTCTTTTTTTGTTACACATATCAAAAACCGCCATAGTGTATTCTATAGGCAATACTCACCCGTCGGGATGATCAACCCAACTCATAACTGTTTCCGTATGCGTTATGCTTGATCTAAACAATTTGTTGCAATTAGGTCTGCAACAAAAAAAAAATCTTTTGATAATTCCACACAAATTGACCTAGTCCCAAATTAAGCAAAGCTTGTGTTCAGGTAACTAGACAACGATATATTTACTTATATAGATAGATATATACATAAATACATAGGACATCCAAGACTAAGGTACAAATACTTGTGTTTGTACAAATACGTCGGCGTCTCTGATGCAGTCCCTTTCATTTGCTTTTGTCCAGCGCAACCTCTTTGACCTCCCTATACGTCATGAGATACACTTTAATAATAATTTACAAATACAAATAATAGTATGTAAAAATATGTGTATCTCACGCAGCTTCCTTGTAAATGGCGCAGTTGATGAGGTTCCTGTTCTTGTAGACGCTCGTGTAAAGGAACGGTCCATAGCACATGTTCGTCCTCTCCTTGACGAGGCACGCCGAGATGATGCCGATAACGACAGCATTGACTCCATTGCCGTACACCAAAGGACCGCCGTGGTCGTTCTAGAAAGCAATAAATATCTGTACACAAGCTTGCATTCAACAAACTCCTCAATGACTTATCATTTTAAACATTCAAGAACAAACACTCGTTTTCATCATAAAATATCTTTGCTCGGGACATTCAGCTGGTCAGATCAGAAATCTTTCAGCTATCTGGCCGTTATTTCTTGCGTATATATATATACATACATATATACATAGCTAGCTTTTACCCGCGGCTTCTCTCGTACTGAAGCCCTTAAATAAGTTTTAAAGATCACTACAATGGAAATTGATCTATATTGTATTTTTTGTAATAAAAAGTATCCTATATCCTTTCCAATACCTTAAAGAATATATGTACAAAGTTTCATGATGATCGGTTAAGTAGTTTTTACGTGAAAGCGTAGCAAACAAACATACATACACATTTACAATATTAGTAAGGATTTAGGCCTGGGTAAAAAAATCGTACTTGACAATTCTATAACTAAAAAAAGAGTAACATGAAGCTTTGATTGCCTGTGTTAGGCATGAATTTGTAATATATAAGGTATGTAGAAAGATAAGCCAATGTAGTCACTAAGACGTCAGCACTAAGGACGAAGTTTCATTGAAATTTTGCCGAAATTGTAGATGGAGAAACCTCACAAAATCCTCCACTGGTCAAAGAAGACCGTCGTAGCGCAGTTGCGTTATGGTAAGCAGAGTGCAACTCCAACTGCTCAGGACTCAGAACCCTTCGAGCACCTTCGGTTGAATCTGATGAATACATCACGTCGGTACAGTCTACGTACTTCTCCTGAAACACAACAACTGTGATAGAATTTGTATGTTAACTAGTGGCCTTCTCTGCCTTCGCCCAAGTAGTGAATAAAGCATATTTTGCATTTAATTACTCTGTCCATTGAGTAAATCACATGAAAACGGGTTCAGTAGTTTTGAATTTATCGCGAACTGAACCACTCGATCACCACGTCTATTTCATATATATGTATATTATTAAACACAATATAAACGTAAAAATCGTCTTCGTAGTTTACTCGAGTGCGGTTGAATTGGGATTGGACTACTTAAAACCATCTTCAGGCCTCAATTTAAAGAAAATAAAATGACCGACATACCTCACACATTTCACTCATATCCGGGATCAAATCCTTCGTACAGATCATGTAGTTGTCTATAATGTTGTGGTATCTCTGACCCCATCGTCGTTTGCAGCGCTTCTTTTCTATGATTCGTACCGGTGTCTCTAGAAGGTCTTGCTTCATACTCTCTTTATTGACCTGTAGTAATAATGTTTGATTGAACATATTGCCTTCCTTATAATAAAATATAATATATCCTCACGCCTTCCCACAGGGGGGGGCAGAGGTGTATTGGTAATACCCACACACCCACTTTCCGCCAGAGATTTTAGGTGCCAACGTGAGAGATGGCGAGTCCGTCGCCGTTACTCAAGCACGACTATACATACGCTTGTGAATTACTTCTCAAACGGTTTCCTCTCGATGTTTTCCTTCGCCGTAAAGGTCGTGGTGTGACTAATCACTGTAGTTAGTTCAGAAAAACTCATTGGTACAGTCGGGATTCGAACTTGCGGTCTTTGTGTCGCAGGCAACTGCTCGAACCACTCGGCCACCACGGCTTCATTCTTCACTGCTTCGCCTTCCTTATCTCACTCAGAATTATAAAAGCCGCGGTGGCCGAGAGTTTCGATTCGAGAGAGCCTTCCCACAAGGGTCCCCGAAAAGGTAGGCTGAGGTGTGAAGGTAGTATCCACACACCCACTTTCCGCCGGAGATATATAATAGGTGCCAACGTAACAAAGTCCGTCATCGTAACTTGACAACATGAAGGGGTACTGGAATATTTGAGTTAAAATTATGATTTATCAATTAACATAGGAAGTTAAATTTAAGCAATAATTACCCGACTACGGCCAAAAAAAGGGAACGGTTATGTTTTTGATATTTCTGTATGTATGATGTACCCTCATAACTTCTAAACTACTTAATTGTTTTATCGAAAAAGAAGCGTCTTGTTTTTAGTAAAAACTTCATTAAACTCATCACTTCATTCACCTGAAAACTTTTTTATGCCATCAAGGAGGCAAAAAAGTATGCGATCTGCTGATAGAAAGCGGTTACCGCCAACAATAGGCCGTTGCGCTCATATCTCTACCTATTTTAGGACTCACATCGTCGTATCGATCTGTAGTTCCCCAGCCGGCAATGGTGGCCATGTTGCCGGAGTCCTCGAGGCTGGAGCTCTGGTTGTTGTAGCAGATAGGCTGGGGGGTGTAGTCGCATCCTCTGACGCGGCGGGTGAAGTCGAACTCATCCTCAACCTTCACCACAGCGATGTCGTTGTTCATCCACCTGATGTTGTCGTTCTCATGGCCGTCGAATATGTAATCTAGAAAATATATTTTATATTTATTTATCTAGGAGCCGAGGTGGCCGAGTGGTCGAGTTGCCTGCAAAACAAAGATTGCAAATTCGAGTCCCGACTATATCTATGAGTTTTTCTGAACAAGGAAAAATCGAGAGGAAACCTGAATACGTCTGAGAAGAAATTCTAAGGCGTATGTATAGTCGTGCTAGCGTGACCTGTCACGTTGGTATCTGTTATATATCTCTGGCGGAAAGTGGGTGTGTGGGTGTACTACCTATATACACCTCTACCTCCGTGTAGGATGGCGTTGGGAGATACATTAATATATATACAAATAAAACTTACTACGTGGAATACATTTCCATACAGCTTTTTTCGCTCCGTTCTTTATACAAGGGTTATTGTAACGATCGTAGCGCTCATCGTGACTGCAAAATTACACACGATATTAAAAACGGTAAATAATAGTGAGAGAAAGTAACAAAGCCCAAGGACGAGGAAGACCCCGAATCACATAGATGTCCGTAATAAATAAGAACCTTAGAGATACCCAAGTCAACAAAGAGATGACCCAGGACCGTGCTGCCTGGAGACGCATGATACGGAGGGCCGACCCCAAAAAGAACAATAGTAAGTGAGAGAAAGTAACAAAGCCCAAAGGACGAGGAAGACCCCGAATCACATAGATGTCCGTAGTAAATAAGAATCTTAGAGATACCCAAGTCAACAAAGAGATGACCCAGGACCGTGCTGCCTGGAGACGCATGATACGGAGGGCCGACCCCAATAAAAATGGGAAAAGGCCAGGCAAAACAAGAATAGTAAGTGAGAGAATTAGCTACTAATTGATATACGAGGACTAGGTGTGATGATATATGTATTTATAACATATGTATATGTAATCAAAACTCCCTTTCAACATCCAAGCACCCTGGCAATAAGTGGTGAACTTTGTACATACAAAAAGACATATCATCACGCCAAGTTCATGTGGTGTCCTCAGAGAGGGTAGATCGACCAGTTCTCAATTTACAGACCTCTTTCGCTTCATTCACATTCATTAGTCATAATAAAAAAAAACAAAATCTTTTATTTAAAATAAGGGACACAGAGAACACTTATTGAACGTCTCATACTAAATGAAATACTTAAGTTACCACCGTTTCCAACACAAAAAACCCTGTCAGGAGAAGAAACGATGAAACAAACTCCACGGGTTTCCGGCCATGCATGGCCATCATTCAAATATCTTATTATACATATTATCTGATGTTGTATAATAAGCTTTTTGAGTTAATTTACGCCTAATGACAGCTTTAAGCTCTTCAAAAGGTAATTAAATTATTTTCTGCACTTTAGGTAGCTTATTAAAAAGGCGTATAGCTTGCACGACAAATGAGTTGCTAGTTTTGTGTAATCTAGCTGTAGGTAGCAGAGTTTCGAGTACTATTGTCTTTATTTCTGAGTGTCCGAGTGTTTGATCTAGGTTTGACGTTGTCTCCCTCTGCCTCTTCCTCTTCCTCCATCTCTCTCTCCAAGTCTTCCTCCAACTCTCGCATGACTGTCAGATTATTTGTTGATTTAAAGTCATCAAATACGTATGTCCCCGCAATTATTTTTACATCTGCCATTTCTTCTTAACGAAAGTAAAGTTCCTAGGCATATCATCTTTTACACCATCCTACATCTCTCAACATCTTTCCTTACTTACCGATAAGTACCAGATATAATATAGAAGTGTTTGGCGTCCTCAATGCAGGCTGCAGAAGTGAGGATGTACTCTGGGTGGATAATCACACCGCCACACAGCCAGCGTCTGTAGTCTTGGTATTTGGGGTTGTTGGGTGGCAGTTTCAAATAGACCTGTCGATTTTAAACTTCAATATAACGTTTTAGAGCATATTTCTATAGGATTTTTTTTATACAACAAGAGTAACAAACAAGCATACGGCCCACCCGGAAAACGGTTACCACAGGCTATTTACGTATACAATACCGAAGTATCACTTGCGCGTTGCCACTCTGTGTTCGAAGAGTTATACTGTGTTGGCAGCATAATGGGACTAATCCTCTGCTGCCAACACAATATAACAATTCTCTCCCCTCCCCAAGGAGCTCATCACTGGAAACCTTATTCACCGCGTAGGAACACAACACAAAAAATTGTGTTATTTGGCTATAAGGTGGATGGTCTGCCCCAGTCGCGCAGCTCCAAATTTGAACGGGAAACCCCGTTACTCCCTACTTCTCTCAGTACGTAGCCTGCAATAATAAGTTCCTAATAGCAGTCCCGAAGCAAAAAACGAGTGTCAGTCAATGGATGGAAGGAGTAAAAGTGAAGTAGATGAGTGGAGCAAATAGTAAGTGGCAATTCAACATAATTTTACACAGTAAAAAAGTCATAACGCCAAGTCCCTCACGAGGTAGGCAAGACCTACAGACCTTTTTCACTGAATCCGAAATCATCATTAATTTCTTAACCAAACTTTTGTATACGCTCGCATTGTTTGTGGCAGGTATTTTCTTGGAAACGGTGGTAACTTTAGTTTATATTAAATATGTGACGTTCAATAAGTGTTCCCTGTGTCCGTTACGTTGAATAAAATATTTTGATTTTGGTTGTGTTGGTCCGAACTATACGTATGGTACTCGTTATTGCAACTGACTCACGGCGAACATGTATAACAAGACAGATGCATTTATTTGAAGCGAAATAGGTCTATAATTCTAAGGAGAACAGGCGCTCTGCTCTCTTACAGCGAGAGCGTGATAACGTAATCGTAATGAAGTAACTCGATCCAAACTCTACCATATAAGGCCTGCCTGCGAGACTTTCAGTGCCAGCAATGATTCTTCTAGATATATTTAGCGCTTTCTGGACTTGGTTTCCGTCTGCGGTTTTCAAAGCATCTTTTAAATTTTGAGGTAGTGTCGTTGCTACATCTACTGCTTCGCTTCTTTGTTTTTCTATGAGAATAAGGTTTAATATTATTATTATTATTTTTATTATGATATCTTAAGTCTTTCCAGGATCCTCGAAGGACCCAGCTAACGTTTAACTGGGAACGCATTTAGGTGTCAACGTAACAGATAGCGAGTTTACTCGTTACCGTTTCTCATGCACAACATAAAACGGTTTAAGGTTTCCCTACGATGTTTTTCTACATTTTAAAGTTTGTGGTCTTATTAATCACTGTTCTTCATGTAGTTGAGAAAAACATAGAAGTTTGTTTTGCAGGTTGCGCGAGCGCACCCTCTGTGCTAACCCAAAGCCGTCTTAGTTCATCGCCGTTACTCAAGCACGACTATACATACATACGCTTTTGAATTGCTTCTCAGAAGTTTTTACGTTTCCTCTCGATATTTTCCTTCACCGTAAAGCTCGTGGTGTGACTAATCACTGTACTTATCAGAAAAACATTGGTGCTGTCGGGATTATAATTAGCGATCTTTGTGTCGCAGGCAACTACTCGAACCACTCAGCCACCACGGCTTCTCATAATTAATTAAGTATCTATTTATCTAGTTCACTTCCTGTACTTACCTAGTATTAGAAATATCAAGCATAGTGCAATAATACAATAAACATGACTGCAAATTAAAATCATTTTAGTAAGAAAAAATCTTAAAGGAACAAATAGGTAAAAAGTACATATTGTATTTCAATTTCACGGTGCTACGAACATTAATCGAATGAATATCGCACTTCCTGTCATGGGAAAAAAGCACTTAAGTTTACATTAATAAGGACGTCATCAAGATACAAGTATATGATGAAGGTTGTTCGCGTCAATAGGCTTGACCCTCGATACCCGACCGTTGATCCCCGGGTGAAGCGAGTTGACGAGAGGACTCTTCAGTATGCAATAGAAACGTTTGCGTACAAAATTCAAGTTGCCTGACTAAGGTATAGATGTGTCGGGTCATACTCCCCGCATCCTGCTTCCCCTCGACGAGAAATTGGTGGTCGCGTCTTCGTGGATGGCACTTTCTATAGTGCCATACAGAATACCGTAACTAAATAGTCGAACTAAACTAAATAGTAGCATTGTGCAAGAGATAGCGCAAGATATACTTAGCACAATATTATTTATTGCAATAATAGTTGATCCCCCGAGATCCACTCGCATTCAATTTGAATATACATATTAATGATATGCCGTGGTGGCCGAGTTCGAGTAGTTGCCTGCGACACAAAGATCGCAAGTTCCAATCCCGACTGTACCAATTAGTCTGCTCTTAAGTACAGTGATTAGTCACACCACGAGCTTTACGGTGAAGGAAAACATCGAGAGGAAACCTGTATACGTCTGAGAAGCAATTCAAAGGCGTATGTATAGTCGTGCTTGAGTAACGGCGATGGATTCGTCATCTGTCACGCTGGCACCTAAAATATATCTCTGGCCGAAAGTGGGCCTACCCCTTCGGGGACCCTTGTGGGAAGACGTGTATAAATTGACCACACCTAATTACCCACGAATAATTATTTATTTAGTTTAATTAGTTCAACATAGCCCATTTCGTCGAAAATTCACTCTACTTTACTATGGCTAAGGGGATGTGGCAAAAAAAACAAAAGAGATTCTTATTTAGTATGTTTAATAATTGTAGAAGAGATTTTTCGAGTAAAATTTCGGCTTCTGAGTCTCGCAATAGTGCTGTCTTTAATTGTGGATGTAGAAGTCGTTACAGCTGGCCTGGAATATAAAATGATCTCTGTATAGGAATAATTAACTTTTTATACAAAATCATGTGGCCGTGGTGGCCGAGTGGTTCGAGCAGTTGCCTGCGACGCAAAGGTCGCAAGTTCGAATCCCGACTGTACCAATGAGTTTTTCTAAACTTAAGTACAGTGATTAGTCACACCACGAGCTTTACGGTGAAGGAAAACATCGAGGAAACCTGCATACGTCAGAGAAGAAATTCAAAGGCGTATGTATAGTCGTGCTTGAGTAACGGCGATGGACTCGCCATCTGTCACGTTGGCACCTAATATACCTCTGACGGAAAGTGGGTGTGTGGGTTTTACCTATACACCTCTGCCTACCCCTTCGGGGACCCTTGTGGGAAGGCGTGAGGATATATATATTATTTACAAAATCAATATGTTTCTATTTTCTTCTTACATACATACATACATATCATCACGCCAAGTCCCTAACGGGGTAGGCAGAGAGTATATAGCGCCAGTTCTCTCTAGACTTACATACCTCTTTCGCTTCGTCCACATTCATCAGTCTCTTCATACATGCTCGTTCATTATTTTCTTCTTATTTATGAATATATCTCGCTCCACCAACCATAATATTGATTTTAATGTGACGACTCCATAGCATTATTTATTATAAACCTTATTGGTTTTTGAGTGCTTTGTTCAACTAAATGTTATGTATGTATGAAAATAAATGAAAAAACACTTAAGCATCTTCAAGCGACAAATGTTATCCTAGCAAACATACAGAATTAACAAACAGATTAGTATTTCTGCTGCTTCGGTTGGGCTTACTATCAAGTAAGGTAGGGATCCTAAGTAGTTCGTGTGGGCTACCACTTATGTTGGGATGGCAAGTAACGCAGCATCAAGTTGGTAAGAATGACGTGTTAATTAGTTGTACGCCACAGTATAATGGACAAAACGGTAGAGGAAGACCACGTTCAAACTACCAAGATCAAATCGCACAGTCAAGGATGGAAACGTTAAGAGTAGGTACTCGAAACCAACGTTTGTAGAGATCATTAATGTGGATGAAGCGAAAGGGGTCTGTGAATCTACAGATAATTTTCGCTCTACTCTTCCTGAGGCCTCGTGAGACCTCGTAATGCCAGATAATATGCACTTATGTAAGTGTGTAATGTTTACCCGTTAGTATGACCGGACCAGTTGTATATGGTTTCAGACAATTGCGTTCCGGATGACTTCAGTAGCCTTCGACACGTCGCCCTGAATAGTGAATGAAAATATTGGTTAGTGATTAAAAAAAAAAAACAAAACATTATGGAACAAAAACAATATTATTTGGCCGATGCGCGCACTTGAGTTAAATATGTGTCATTTAGTTGTCTACCGTAGCTTGAGGAGTAAGAAAAGGTTGGAACATTATAAATGATTTACTCTTTACCCAATCTCCTTGTCTATGGCGCAAGCGATGACGTGCCTGTTCTTCCAAACGCTCGTGTACAGGAAAGGTCCGTAGCACTTGTGATCGAGGTTTTTTGTGAGGCATGCTGAGATCACTCCCACCACGGTGGCGCTCTTGCCGTGACCAACCACTAGAGGCCCCCCGTGGTCGTTCTGCAGTTTTAAATAAGGGTTAGATATTATGTAAGTAATTTTTTGGATGCTCGACGTACGTCCCAAACGTACGGACCGTCAAAATTAAGCGAATGGTATGTATATATCGCGCCTTTCCAAAAGGATCACCGAAGGGGTGAGCAGAGGTGGCGATTCCATCGCCGTTTCTCATGCATAACTATACATACTGTCATTGAATTTCTTCTCAGACGTATGCTGGTTTCCTCGCGATGTTTTCCTTCACGGTAAAGCTCGTGGAGGACGAGTAAAGGACTTATAGCTACAGCCGGGTCCGAAGTTGCAATTTGTGTTGCATGCGACTACTCAAACCACTCGGGGGCCACTAAGGGGTCTATCTAATGGTCACTTGATTATTCACGAAATTTGGTTATTTTGATATTAAATGGGCTGACAACGCACCAGTAGTACATACATACATACATATCATCACGCCAAGTCTCTAACGGGGCAGGTAGAGAGTATAGAGCGCCAGTTCTCTCTAGACTTACATACCTCTTTCGCTTCGTCCACATTCATCAGTCTCTTCATACATGCTCGTCGGTTTCGAGTAGGTACTCGTAACGTAACCAGTAGTATAGTACCTATTATTAACAGAATTACTTCACTCATGTCATTGCTTGTCATAATGATCGGCACATACAAGATCGGTATATACATAACGAGGGCATATACAAGGTGATGAAAAATAATAAATAATAATAAATATATTAATAAATACCTAGTAGCCGTGGTGGCCGAGTGGTTCGAGCAGTTGCCTGCGACGCAAAGGTCGCAAGTTCGGATCCCGACTGTACCAATGAGTTTTTCTGAACTTAAGTACAGTGATTAGTCACACCACGAGCTGAACGGTGAAGGAAAAACATCGAGAGTAAACCTGCATACGTCTGAGAAGAAATTTAAAGGCGTATGTATAGTCGTGCTGGAGTAACGGCGATGGACTCGCCATCTGTCACGTTGGCACCTAATACACCTCTGCCTAACCCTTCGGGGACCCTTGTGGGAAGGCGTGAGGATATATTATTATTATATTATATATTATAATAAATACCTGGGACAATTCCACACAAATTGACCTAGTCCCAATGTAAGCAAAGCTTGTGTTATGGTAACTAGACAACGATATATTTACTTATATAGATAGATAAATACTTAAATACATAGGACATCCAAGACTAAGATACAAATATTCGTGTTCATCACACAAATACCTGCCCTCAGCGGGATTCGAACCCGCGACCTCAAGTTTCGCAGTCAGGAGCTCTAACCACTAGACCAGACGGTCGTCATACCATTTTCGGTAATAGCCATGGACGTGCAGTTACCGGAATAGTATTAATTACTTGTTTAACTAGACCCTGGACCCTTTTAAATCACGGTCTCGCCATCAATTGGCAATGGTATTAGGAGTCGAAAAGGCTATGTCGTAACCAGCCATACAGTGGAAAGCGTGAGCAACAACGGTAAAGGGATTTTTTAGGAGGGCAAAATTATCAATCGCGTTTTTCAGACCTTATTCGGAGTTACTAAACTAGCAGGATAAAGGATGATAGATGTCCGACATTGGAGGGTTCAATTCTTCATTTACCTCGCAGAACCCTGATGCGAGGACTTTCCGCCTGGTTTGATTATAGTGGCGAGCTGAGTGGATTATCAGATGACGCGGGTCGATCACCATTCTGCGTGTTTTTTTGGAATCGTCCTCATCATATTCGTCAGAGTAAACCAGCTCCTTGCAGTTAACTTCATTTTCCTAAAAATAATTAGCTTATAATATATTAATACGACGAATTTCACTCATACCTTAATACTGATCAAATAAGAATAAAATATATTTATAGATGGCGAATCCATCGCCGTTTCATAACCACGACTACACATACATCTTTGAATTGCTTCTCAGACGTATGCAGGTTTCCTCTCGATGTTCTCCTTCACCTTAAAGCACCTAATATACCTCTGGCGGAAAGTGGGTGTGTGGGTATTACCTATACACCTCTGCCTACCCCTTCGGGGACCCTTGTGGGAAGGCGTGAGGATATATTATATATTAAAGCTCGTAGTGTGACTAATTACTGTACGTTGGCACACCAATGCGCAAAGATCGAAAATTTTCAATCTTTACGTTGCAGGCTCGAATCCCACAAAAGTCCCCGAAGGGGTAGGCAGAAGTGTGTGGGTAGTACTCACACACCCACTTTTTGCCGGAGAAAAGCTATACTTACAGCACAAATACCACTCATGGTATCTGAGTCCAGCCCGTCCTTGCCGCAGATCATGTGTTGGTCGATGATATGGTGGTAGCGGGGCTCCCACCGTTTCTTGCACTTCTGCTTGCCCACTACGACCACATCAGTCTCCAGAAGAACGGGAGAGTTGGCCGCAGCTCTGGCTATAGGCTACAGAGTAATAAATTGGTTTGATAAGTATGTCAGCGATGAGGCAGAGAAACTTTCAACTACTGAGTTCAAATCGAGTGGAGAGCACTCTAAACCGGCGCATGGACAGACTGATGAGTGTGGACGTAGAGAAGTGAGGCCGAGAGAAGTCTAGTGAGAACTGGCGCTCTGCTCTCTTTGCCTTTGAGGGTCTCAGCGCGATGATATGTGTACAAATCACTCGCAAAAAAAGCCGTGGTGGCCGAGTAGTTCGAGTTGCAGCACAAAGATTCCAAGTTCGAATCCCGACTGTACCAATGAGTTTTTCTGATCTTAAGTACAGTGATTAGTCACACCATGAGCTTTACAGTGAATAAAAACATCGAGAGGAAACCTGCATACGTTTGAGAAGCAATTCAAAGGCGTATGTTGTATCAAACTGCATGTATGACTGGTAACTGACTGAATATACATTTCATCACACACGTCACGTGGTAAGCAGAGAGGCGGAGCTCAGTTTGCTAACTAAACGAACCATATCATACGTACATTTCCGTACTGTTCAGTGGTTCCCCAGCCAGCAATGGAGGCGACAGTACTAGCCCTCTCTAACTCCTCGCTCTGGTTATTGAACGCGATCATGCTTGGTATGAAGTCGCAGCCTCTCACACGCCGTTTGAAGTTAAACTCGTCCTCGACCTTCACCACAGCTATGTCATTCACCATCCATCTGATGTTGTCAAACTCGTTGCCATCGAAAAAGTAACCTAAAATCGTAAAGGAAAGGCTTGAATTTGTATTATGCTATTTGTATATGCTTCGAACAACTAACCAGTTGGGAATGTATCTAGATGCTTGTATTTTCATGCTGGCCTACTAGAGTCCCCAAAAGAGTAGGCCGATTTGTAACCACACCCCTCTATTCGCCGGAGATGGCAAAGAGGGTGTTGAAAGAAACGCTTGACTGTGAGCACTTTATCAGCGGCAAGCGACTATTGAATCAGCCGATACGAGTAGACTCCTATCAATCAGTTTTGTATAATTTATCAATCATTATTCTTGTATAACTAGCCGTGGAAGCCGAGTGGTTCAAGTAGTTTCCTGCGACACAAAGATCGCAAGTTCGAATCTCGACTGTACCAATGAGTTTTCTGAACTTAAATAGTGTTAAGTCAAACCATGAACTTTACGGTAAAGGAAAACATCGAGAGGTAGCCTGCATACGTCTGAGATGTAGTTCAAAGGCGTATGTATAGTCGTGCTTGAGTAACGGCGACGGACTCGCCATCTGTCACGTTAGTACCTAAAATATCTCTGGCGGAAAGTGGGTATCTAGGTACTACCTATACACGTCTGCCTACCCCTTCAGGGCGGTTTCTAACAATTATCATCCACATTTAAAGTAGCGCGATCCTACACCGTACAATAATGTATTCACGGATTTACTTTTAGGTACACATTTCCACACAGCTTTCTTCGCTCCATTCTTGACGCATTCGTCATCTTTGACCGAACTCGGCACCCATCTGCAAAAAGACATTAGCTGTATTGTATCATCACAACATAGGTATGGTAAAACAAACCCCCTGCCGCGTTTGTCTGTCAGTCTTACTGAACGAAGATTTATGCAGCTTTCACCAAAGATTATTATTTATTTCCAGACTAGCTGTGCCCGCAACTTCGTCGGCGTAGACAGCTTTTTTACCTTTCGTAAAAAAAATCTTTTTTTTCAACAAAAAGTATCCTATGTTACTTCTAATACCTCCGAGAATATGTGTACAAAGTTTTATGACGATCGGTCAAGTAGTTTTTACGTGAAAGCGTAACAAACAAACTTACATTCACATTTATAATATTAGTAAGGATAACCGGTAGTAAGGATAAAGTGGGTGTGTGGGTACTACCTATACACCTCTGCCTAACCCCTCGAGGACTCTTATGGGAAGGCGTGGGGATATATATTTCAAGATGACAAGACATTTTTACATATAAAATAACAAACAATATTAACAATCAATTGAGCCGTGGTGGCCGAGTGGTTCGAGCAGTTGCCTGCGACGCAAAGGTCGCAAGTTCGAATCCCGACTGTACCAATGAGTTTTTACTGAACTTAAGTACAGTGATTGGTCACACCACGAGCTTTACGGTGAAGGAAAACATCGAGAGGAAACCTGCATACGTCTGAGAAGAAATTCAAAGGCGTATGTATAGTCGTGCTTGAGTAACGGCGATGGAATCGCCATCTGTCACGTTGGCACCTAATATACCTCTGGCGGAAAGTGGGTGTGTGGGTATTACCTGTATTACCTATACACCTCTGCCTACCCCTTCGGGGACCCTTGTGGGAAGACGTGAGGATATAATAAAAAATATATAATTAAAGATCTACTACACTGGCGAAAACGGGACGCGTCGCTAGCAGGTATATTTATAAATTTTTTTCAACCTTCTCGGTTTGAACTTGCAACCTTGTATTTACGTGGCTTCTAACGTGACTTCTAAGCTACTACCCATCAACCATAAAAGGACTTAGAACCTGTGTGTGCCGGAGACGACATAAAACTGTCTGACATCCTCGATGCACGCAGCAGACGTGAGGACATATCGTGGATGGATGATCACACCTCCGCAGAGCCAGTTGCTGTTAAAATCGTCGTCGGCCCCAGCAGCTGGCCTCAGGTATACCTATAAGTTATTTAAAGTTTTATCTTAACGTGGAGAAAGATAAAATGAGAAGGGTAGGCAGAGGTGTATAGGTAATAGCCATACTTTCACTTTCCGCTAGAGATATATTTTAGGTGCCAACGTGACAGATGACGTGTCCATCGCCGTTACTCAAGCACGACTATACATACGCCTTTAAATTGCTTCTAAGACGTATGCAGGTTTCCTCCCGATGTTTTCCTTCACCGTAAAGCTCGTGGTGTAACTAATCACTGTACTTAAGTTCAGAAAAACTCATTGCTACAGTCGGGATTCGAACAAAAAAAAAAAAAAATTTCCCTTATCCCTGTCCACTTTGCATACTCTTTGCATACCCTTGCAAGTATTGGTAACCGGTATCTACTTGTTTGTAAAACAAAGATGCCGTCGATAAATCTCGCGAATACTCTAATGCAATTGTGTTGTGTAGTTTTATGATATAATAGACAACCCTTTGCCTTTTGCGCATATCTTTATTACTGAATAGAGCTATCCTGTGGCTTGCAACTTGTCGCGTTTCGGGAGTTCTTTTTAAATTTCTGTAATGTTGCTATTATCTAAGCGATATGAACATCCGTATATAGGCAATTTGAACGAGGTACTTCATCAATATTGGTTCGTTCGTAGCATTATTCACGATTGTAGTTCTAACGTGAACGCTAGATAAACAATCTATAGCATTTTTTATATAAGTCAAGTTCACCATGTAAGGTCTTGTGTTGCCAACTTCTTTCCCTTTCAATATTCTCCGTGTCTGGATGCCTGATATAGAGCTGTTGGTCGGTTTCTTCGTAAGTCCCAAGGGCTCTGTGAAGTAGTAAATAATATTTATAAAATAAAAATATCTTTTTTATTATTTCTTCTGTAGGTACGTGAGTATGTCACAACTCGTGAACGACTGGACTGATTTTAATGAAATTTTCTGTATGTCTTCAGGTGGATTCGAGAATGGTTTAGATTCACAATTGGACCCCATAGGTGGCACCGCAATCGTTTTTCAGGAGATATAAATTTTTTCACCCGGGTGAAGCTGGGCGGCGCAGCATATATGAGAGATATATTTTAGGTGCCCACGTGAAGGATGGCGAGTCCATCGCCGTTTCCAATTATACATACGTCTTTGAATTTCTTTCATCTCGATGTCTTTCACCGTAAAGCTGTGTAACTAACCTTTTTAACAGCTGACCAAACACAATTATAGGTTAACACTGACTGAAATTGCGGTTTATCGCGAGAACTTGCCTCTAATTTGATATGTATGTACCATTAGACTTACTGACTTCTTGCGCTTCATCCACATTCATTAATTCATTATCTCTTCACACAAGCTCGTCAGTTTCGAGGAGGTGATATTTTTGTACTTACTTAGTTCTCACTAAAATTTAAACCAACGAAATAGGGCTCACCAGTTTTCATAAAAACAACATTTGAAAGAATTAACAATAATATTAACATTATATTTATTATATGATAGTATATAATATATATTTATATAAACATCCCGTAGCTCAGGAGACAGAGTGAGATAGACAGCGGGATGTGAGAGGGAAACAATGTATTTAGCTGAAAGAAAGTAATAAAATTATTTCTCTTTTAATTTCACGGTGATTCAAACGTATTTATTGGTTATCGCAATTGATTTCTCGTCTGTTTTGGTAATAAAAAACTAGGAACATACAATATACATGGTGTTATTTAAGACTATGAGCCATGATGGCCGAGTGGTTCGAGTAGCCGGTAGTTGCCTGCGACACAAAGAACGCAAGTTCGAATCCCGCCTGTTCCAATGTGTTTATTCTGAACTCAGTCCCCGAAGGGGTAGGCAGAGATGTATGGGTAGTACCCACACACCCACTTTCCGCCAGAGATATATTTTAGGTGCCAACGTGACAGATGGAGATTCCATCGCCGTTACTCAAGCACGACTATACATACGCCTTTGAATTGCCTCTCAGACGTATTGCATGTTTCCTGTGGATGTTTTCCTTCACCGTAAAGCTTGTGGTGTGACTAATCACTGTACTTTAGTTCAGAAAAACTCATCGGTACAGTCGGGATTCGAACTTGCGATCTTTGACTCGCAGGCAACTAACTACTCGATCCACTCGGTCACCACGGCCACTTAAACATATTATACATGTTTTATTCGAAAATTACACATCATAATTATTATTATATAGGTTATAATTAGTTATAAATGTTAAGTCCATACAATTTTAAATTCCAGTCCTTTTATTTCCAACTCATATTAACTTTTAAGACTGGTCGCTAGATGTCGCTTTAGAACATTTAATTTGTTTACGTTTATTAGTCTTGTTTTTGCTACTTAGCACTAGATGGCGCTACATTAAAATTAATCTTTTAGTTATTATACTACTCCACGCTAGATGTCGTCAGGCGTAACATTTATTTGCACCACTCTTATATTAATTAATATATTTTTAATTTTATTGTCGCTCGTAGCGTGTGACCTCTTTTGCTTCTAGCGAAGTACTTGTTACTAACTAACTAACACATCTTTTTGAGTTGCGACCCAGTTTAGTTCTAACATTAATTGTTATGTATATATTTTTTTATTGTAATTCGTATTGTGCATTAAACAAATAAACAAATACATAGAAATGAAAATAGTACTGTCTACGGCCTCATTCATGTGTATATTTAATAATAAGAAAGAATTAAGATACACCGTTCTCCTAGTCTTATCAATCTTACTCGCTTTATCCAATTTTAGAATACCCACCCATTAGTTAGGTGGTCGTGGTGGCCGAGTGGTTCGAGTAGAGGCCTACAACACAAAGATTGCAAGTTCAAGTCTCAAATGTACTAATGAGTTTTTCTGAACTTAAGTACTATACGATTATTCCAATTAGTACTATACTATAAGATTATTCACACCGCGAGCTTTATGATGAAGGTAATCATAGTAAGGAAACCTGCATACGCTTAAGACGAAATTTAAAAGCATAGGTGTACCTATAGTCGAGCTTGGGTAACGACGATGGACTCGCCATCTGTCACGTAGAATACATCCATGGCGGAGAGCGGGTGCGTGGGTCCTACCTACACACCTCTGCCTACCCTTTAGGGGACCCTTATGGGAAGGGAATAAACTAAATACGAGCCGAGCCGAATCACAGCTCGTCGGTTCACCCGCGTAAAACTTAATTAAATCGTTTTTTCTATATCTGCGCCAAAATTCATCAGATTCTGTTCAGTAGTTTTTGGGTGAAAGAGGAAAAACCAGCCTCACAAACTTTCGCATTTATAATATATGATCATCATCATCATCATCACATCATCATGCCAAGTCCCTAACGGGGTAGGCAGAGAGTATAGAGCGCCAGTTCTCTCTAGGCTTACATACCTCTTTCGCTTCCACATTCATCAGTCTCTTCATACATGCTCATCGGTTTCGAGTACTCTTGACGTTCCCGTCCGATCGATTTGATCCAGGTAGTTGGAACGTGGCCTTCCTCTGCCTCATCTTGCAATATATGATAATAATAATATATTCTCACGCCTTCCCATAAGCGTCCCCGAAGGGGTAGGCAGAGGTGCATAGGTAGGACCCACACACCCACTTATAATATCCCATATTATATTATCTTGTCGGACTTATTTACATTATACATTATAACTTCCTGCAGGGTCGGCAGCGCGCGATTGATACCCCTGGTGTTGCAAGCGTCCATAGGCGGCGGTAACCGCTTACCATCAGGTGGACCGCATGCTTGTTTGCCACGCATGTGGTATAAAAAAAACTTGAGTACAGTGATTAGTCACACCAGGAGCTTTACCGTGAAAACATCAAGAGGAAACCTGCATACGTTTAAAAGTTTAATTATTACGTATGCAATATTTGTTATGTCGCCATCTGTCACGTTAGCACCTAAATATATCTAGGATGAATTGTAGGTGTTACACCTATGCCCCGTTCGGTGATGCCCCCTTGTGAGAAGTCGTGTAAAACTTAAGTTTCATAAACCTACTAACCAGTTATAATGTCAATTATCGAAGTTATAAAGTAACTTGAAAAGTCGAGGTTGTAGGTTCACAGCCCGGTCTGTACCACTGCACGAGCTTTTTACTGAACAAGAACCTGCCTGATACAATGAGAGTCAGCAAAATGTGGGTGTTATTACATCTTTGCCTACAAATTGCTAATCAAGAACTTAACATAAAGGTTGATTAGTCACACCACGAGCTTTACGGTGAAGGAAAACATCGAGAGGAAACCTGCATACGTCTGAGAAGAAATTCAAAGGCGTATGTATAGTCGTGCTTGAGTAACGGCGATGGACTCGCCATCTGGCACGTTGGCACCTAATATACCTCTGGCGGAAAGTGGGTGTGTGGGTATTACCTATACACCTCTGCCTACCCCTTCGGGGACCCTTGTGGGAAGGCGTGAGGATATATATTATATAACATAAAGGTTTAACGTAAGCAGAAATATTTTGCATACCTTTCCTAGCATCACAACTTCCTGCCAGTTTTATTTTTTACCACACGGGTGGCAAACAGGCATGCAGTCCGCTTGATGGTAAGCGGTTACCGCCGCCTATGACCTATAGCTATATAGTTCAAGTACCTACCTAATGGGCATGTGTAACCTACTTATAGTGTCGAGAAATAAATACAAAAATTAAACTAAAAACAGTATCTATGTTAAAATATAGAACTACCCGCAAATAACAAATTGATTGGAAACCAATTGTAATGGCGTTACCGCAAATGGTATCGCCATCCCCAGCCTCATATCTCGTTAAACCATAATCTAACACCCTTTACCACTCCGCCTGTCGGACTCAATACCATAAAGCAACTATCTCCCACAATACATTATCCTCGCTTATCTATGGCCATAACACGAAACTTGGGATCTATTTTATTATAAAGTGCATTGTCTACTGCGAAGGAGATCGCCCGACCACCAAACATAAATAATTTAACTGTCTTAAAAGATTCAAAAATAGTTTTCTAACATTGCCCCCCTTAATATGTACACCATTTGTCAGGCCATAACTGGATTTAAACGACGCGTTACAACGCACGAGACCACGCCCTCTGAGAGACATACTGTCGTCTCGCTCTAACGCAACTAAACAGCAATGCTGTGGTAAGGTTCATCTCTCTCACACAATTGAACTTGATCATGTTTACCTTGTTACAAGGCGATCAAAAATGTGCCAAATGTTTTATAAACGTCAAGCGAAGATCGGCTTTAAGAATGCTTGTCTTAAGGTTGATTTTAAGTTATTAATAGAATACTAGGGGGACTCAATTGAAGCGAGACACGCCACGAAAGGGACGCAACGAATCGTTCTGCTTAAGTTAGTGAGTCCAAACGAGTTTTTATGTTGGAAATCGTATTAAGCTTTTGTTGAAAAGTGTTCCACTCAACGGGCATAGTTGAGGCGGCTTGTGCGGTCAAACTATCGTGTTCGAAATTCGAAAAGAGGTGGGGGTATTGCTGATTGGCTCGTTTTGGACGATATTGTGTGAAACGATTCGGTCGCGCGCGGTCGAGCGGAGCGCGCCAATATTGAGCTTTTTTGAACAAGGAACACGATTTTAAGAGTTCGATTCGAATTTTGAATATTCGAACTAGCTTTCTAAGTGTTGCAATAGCAAAATAATGACCACACACATTGGGTGAATAAACAGTGTTTGTGTATTTAAGTCAAAATAGTACAGTACCAAATAAAAATGTCTTCGGTGCATTCTGATGATGACCAGGAGGAGATCAACGTGGACTCTGACAGCAGGCTATCGGGCCATTGTGACAGGAGCATTGCCTCTGAAGACCGCGACTCCGAACACAGCTACCATGACAGGTACCACTCCTCGCCCAACGAGCATATGACTGAGACACAGCAGAGGGTGAACCTGCCCTTCAGCATATCGCGACTCTTGGGCAAACAGTTCGAGGACATAGACAAGAGAAGGAACTCCCGCGAAAGTGACGACCGAAGTGATTTGGACACAGAATCCGAAAGTGCTAGAGATGATGGAAAAGACACCTCCTTGCCTTTGAACTTCTCCCACACGCCAGGATTGTATCCCAATTCTGGGCTTTTATTGAGACCTGGATTGGGCATTGGGGCGGGGTACGGGTTCTCTGGAAACCACGGAGTGGTGAGAGTACCGGCACATAGGGCTTTGGGAGCGTTAGGTGCCTGGGGGGTGGCTTTGGACCCCATGAGGCAGGCTGCAGCCGCGGCGTTTGCGCACCAAGTCGTTAAGGACAGACTGAATGGTGAGTGCATATTTTTATTGGTATTCTGACTTTAATAAGACCTACTTTGAAACACATTATTTATATATCATAGTTGGTTACTGAATCGCTTGTAGATCGGATTTTATTGAAGTTAATATATTGTATTATTATTATTTGGTATCTTTCGCGCAAATAATATCCGCGCAGTTTTTCTTTCTTTACTTTGAAACCATATTTAATCCCCACCTCTGATCACTTAATTAAAGATATTAATATTCTAGATATTTTACACCTATAATGATAATTACCTACTTATATTTGTGGTGGAGTTGCCATCGTATATCAACTTAATTGTTTTTTTATTAGTTTTTTTAGGGTTATATTTTATAACCACATTCGAAATTGATATATAAATACCAACCAAGTGATTATAATGATGCCGTGGTGGCCGAGTGGTTCGAATAGTTGCCTGAGACACAAAGATCGCAAGTTCGAATCCCGACTTTACCAATGAGATTTTCTGAACTTAAGTGCAGTGATTAGTCACACCACGAGCTTTACTGTGAAGGAAAACATCGAGAGGAAACCTGCATACATCTGAGAAGCAATTCAAAGGCGTATGTATAGTCGTGCTTGGGTAACGGCGATGGACTCGCCATCTGTCACGTTGGTAACTAAAATATTATATATACACCTCTGCCTACCTCTTTGGGGACCCTTGTGGGCGTGAGGATTATAATCATATATATACATACATACTTAATAAAAGATATACCTACTCATATCCACGTTCATTGAGCTTACATTAAAAAATAAAAAAGTTACACATTCTCACTATTGGGAATTAAAATTCCTTTCAAACGGATTAATATAGCTCTTATTGTAATTTTTTATAACTGGCAATCGGTAAGTTCTTATCGGGAGGACCATTACCGCCAACGTTTATTGTGTCGACGCAGATAACCTTAAAAAGCCTTGTCAATTTACATTCCATAGGTTTTGGGTAGGTAAGGCTACCCTATATAAGTAATATTTTGGCAGATTTCTACCCCAGCTTCTTTAGAAATATCTTAAAAGGAAAGGGAGAAGAGAAGATGAGGAAGATTGACATAGGCAGAGGTGTAAAGATTGGTATTACCAACACACCCACCTTCCACCCAACTTTTTTTTTATTAGACAATTAAGTTAAAGCCATTGTGGCCGAGTGGTTCGAGTTGCCTGCGACACAAAGATGGCAAGTTCGAATCCCGACTGTACCAACGAGTTTTTCTGAACTTAAGTACCTACAGTGACTAGTCACACCACGAGCTTTACGGTGAAGGAAAACATCGTGAGGAAGCCTGCATACGTCTGAGAAGCAATTCAAAGGCTTATGCATAGTCTTGTTTGAGTAACAGCGATGGACTCGCCATCTGTCACGTTGGTACCTAAAATATATCTCTGGCGGAAAGGGGGGTGTGGGTACTACGTATACACCTCTGCCTACCTCTTTGGGGACCCTTGTGGGAAGGCGTGAGGATATGTATGTATAAAGTTCCTGAGATTACCTCTACCAAACAATATGCCTCTTTATTATTATTATACCCTGCACTGTTGTATTTAGTATGTGTGAAGTAAAACTTTGCTAGCGGTCAGTAGTTGAAATTTACACCAAATTTGACTGACCCAGTGTCCGCTCTCTATTAACCTTTATCAAAGGCTAGTAGCCTATTGTTCCTTTGCTAAAGAAAGACGGTATTCACTTCACCAGCCAGTTTAATCCGGTTAGATTTATATTCGTTATCCGTTATTCGGTTATCCGTTAGCCAGCAAATAGTATAAGCGCGTGCCAAATTTTACTTTTTAATTTAGTCGAAATACAGTAATCACAATTTGTCTCGCGTTTCACGTTATCGATTTAATTGTTGCCATTTGAAAATGGCCAAAAGACGTTTATCCAATTCATGTAATATTTGACATTTTAAGTCGTAAGATAACCCTTGTTTCGTGATAAATTTGAATATCTACATATTAATGTTTTGCATCAGATGTAATATTTCATAATATTTAAAATTTGCCGTTTCCACTGAACCAGAACTTATAGAGTTGCTTTATAATGTTGTTCGGATTCGATAAATGTATCGAATAATTTAATCGTGTCCATGACGATTAGTACAAGCCGACAACCGTCGAACCAGAGATTATTATAATGTCTACACAGCTTCTAGTATCATATCTAATTATGATAAAAAAAAACACTCAGTAGTTACAACTCTAGGAGATTGTGGAGTAATTCCTTTAGTTTGTGGTCATGCTCTTGACAAGATGCAATCTTGTTCTGATACAGTTAACGTTCCATTTCACATTCTGGTTTTATTACGTTATCGATAATTTTTTATTTTAATCGTATGTTTAATTGACATAAAGACTACTTTAAATACAGCCAATATTAGATTGTCCTTTAAAGCAGTGCAGCAGTAGATAAAGTGATTCAAAAGGAAGGTTTATATGTATAATATTATAGGTACATATAAGAGCCGTGGTGGCCGAGTTGTTTGAGCAGTTGCCTTCGACGCAAAGGTCGCAAGTTCGAATCCCGACTGTACCAATGAGTTTTTCTGAACTTAAGTACAGTGATGTCGCACCACGAGCTTTACGGTGAAAGAAAACATCGAGAGGAAACCTGCATACGTCTGAGAAGACATTCTAGAGTAACGGCGATGGACTCGCCATCTGTCACGTTGGCACCTAATATACCTCTGGCGGAAAGTGGGTGTGTGGGTATTACATATACACCTCTAGCTACCCCTTCGGGGACCCTTGTGGGAAGGCGTGTGAAATGTATTAGTTAATCTGTGATTAGAGCATTCAAACAAACATTATAACTACCTCTTTATAATATACTAGCGGTGCGTTCCGGCTTCGCACGGGTGGACATAAGTATTTTTATAAAAGAAAATATACTCTATATCACTCAGGGTGAATGTAGCTTTGCAATTGTGAAAGAATTTTTGAAATCGGCACAGTAGTTTTTGAGTTTATCAATTACAAACATACACACACACACACCCACACACAAAAATACAAATCTTTCCTCTTTATAATATTAGTAAAGAAGTATAAGTAGGTATCGATACAGAAAACAGACGTCAGACGGTAGCCTAATTGTTGACTGTTAAAAGGCCAATAAGATTTTGTTATATATTTTTTATTTCAAGTGTATGTTACCTCAGTCTCCCCTTCAAGGACACTTGCGGAAAGGCATAAATATCTTATGTGAATTTTATCTTATCTTACGTGAGTTTAATCGAATGTGATGCTTCAACATAGCTCATCTGTCAAAGAATAATTTACAATTATAAAAGTCATTTTGGTTCACTGGATATTTTACTAGATACCTACTCTATTAAAAATCCATATATATTTAAGTTTAAGTGGGTTTTTTGTGCTTATAATAAAATCAAAAGATAAAATGTAACATAGCTATCAAAATAAGTATTTACCTAACCCAATAATCGTTTTGTGTACTATGTCAGGCCGCAGTGGCAGTGTTTCGAGAACCCTGAAACAGATCGAATCCAGACCGCATTAATGGTTTTTTTCTGAACAAATTTAAGTACAGTAATTAATCATATCAAAATCAAATTATTTTATTTACAATACCAACAATTAACAGTATTTACAAATGACAGCTGTCTAAATAACAACTTATATAATAAATAACATATCCTCACGCCTTCCCACAAGGGTCCCCGAAGGGGTAGGCAGAGATGTATAGGTAATACCCACACACCCACTTTCCGCCAGAGGTATATTAGGTGCTAACGTGACAGATGGCGAGTCCGTCGCCGTTACTCAAGCACGACTATAAATACGCCTTTGAATTTCTTCTCAGACGTATGCAGGCTTCCTCTCGATGTTTTCCTTCACCGTAAAGTTCGTGGTGTGACTAATCACTGTACTTAAGTTCAGAAAAACTCATTGGTACAGTCGGGATTCGAACTTGCGATCTTTGTGTCGCAGGCAACTGCTCGAACCACTCGGCCACCACGGCTTTGATGCCAAAAACTAATACAGATAAAATATTTGAGGCAAATCAGTATCACGAGGCAACGGGCCAAGAAGACTAGCAGCATTGCTACGCTGGATAGCAATGCTGATTCTCTGAGCGAGATATGTTCCATGGATAAGAAACGGCAAGAAACTCCATGGTTACTCTTTTCAAACCATACCACTTACACTACCTACATACGTTTCGGGTACAGTCCAAAGATGTATTAGTAGTGCTTGGGATACAGCGCTGGACTCGCCATCTGTCAGGAAAAATCTGCCTAAATATATCTACGGCGAAAAAGGAAAGGTGTCTAAAACATTATAATATTTTCCTTTTTAAATAGAATATACCGATGAAATTCTAACAAATTATACATTTCATCACGCCGAGTCCCTAACGGGGCAGGCAGAGAGAATAGAGCGCCAGTTCTCTCTCGACTTGCATACCTGTTTCGCGAATCTCTTCATTGCGAATTCCATGTAAAATCTATATATTTAACTATTATTTTTTATATCATCATCATCATATCATCACGCCAAGTCCCTAACGGGGTAGGCAGAGAGTATAGAGCGCCAGTTCTCTCTAGACTTACATACCTCTTTCGCTTCGTCCACATTCATCAGTCTCTTCATACATGCTCGTCGGTTTCGAGTACTCTTAACGTTCTCGTCCTTCAGAGTCCGATCTATTTGATCCAGGTAGTTGGAACGTGGCCTTCCTCTGCCTCTTCTTGCACACACTTTTGCTTTGTATATTTGTTTCGTCAATCTTTCTTCACTCATCCTTTCTATGTGTCCAAACCAACGTAACATGCCTTTCTTCATCTTTCCAATCACGCCCTCATTTACGCCAGTTGATTTGCGAATCTCTTC
Organism: Drepana arcuata; assembly: GCA_016069955.1. Taxonomy (NCBI): domain Eukaryota; kingdom Metazoa; phylum Arthropoda; class Insecta; order Lepidoptera; family Drepanidae; genus Drepana; species Drepana arcuata. Next base: position 13,719 of record JACCPG010010995.1, on the reverse strand, counting down.
ATTGCGGATTCGATCTAATATCGTTACGCCGCACATTTTTCGAAGAGATCGCATCTCGACTGCATTCAAGCTATTTTCATACTTCCTCTGACATACCCAGGATTCGCTGCCATACAATAAGGTAGGTACCAATATCGCGTTGTGGACAGCAACTCGAGCATTCTTGCTCAGACTTTTACTGCCCATCAACGCCGACATGGCTCCATTCACCTTATTTCCGGCAGTTATCCTTCTTTCAATATCTTTTTCATACTTTCCATCTCGTGTGAACATGCTTCCAAGATATACAAATTCATTCACTTGCTCTAGAATTTGCCCATTTACCGATATAGCACACTCGGTCACTTGTTCATCTCTTTCGAATACCAGAACCTTAGTCTTGCCAGCGTTTAGGCGCAGCCCCTTCTTTTCACATTCTACTTTCATTATGGTAACTAGTGACTGCAGTTCGCCCTCTGATGACGCCAGTAAAACCGCGTCATCGGCGTATAATAGGCAGTTGACCACTAAGTTTCCCATTTTCACTCCACATCCGTTCGTTCTTAGTGCTCTCAGACAGTTATCTAGATATATAATGAACAGCCAGGCAGACATGATACACCCTTGTTTGACCCCCGACTTCACATCAAACCAGGGTGACATCTCACCATTAACCCTAACGCACGCCCCGCTATCACTATAGAGTGATTTCACGGCATGCAGTAGGGAACTGCTCACTCCATATCCAGGCAACACGTCCCAGAGTTCCTTTCGTACGACTCTATCAAATGCCTTCTCCAAGTCGACGAAAGCGCAGAAAACCCTTTGGTTAATATCCAAAAACTTTTCCGCGATTCCGCGAAGCGAGAAGGTTTGATCCATACATCCTCTTCCTGGTCTAAATCCACCTTGGGATTCCCAGAGAAATCTTTCGGATCGCTCTTGCATTCTTATCGTCAGGATCTTCGTATACACTTTACTAGCTAAGCTGACCAAGCTGATGGCTCTGTAGTTTGAGCAGTCCAATCGTGATCCCTTTCCTTTATAGAAAGGCACGATGACTGCTCGCCTCCAGTCGTCCGGAACATCACCCCTTTCCCAGCAAAGATTGCATAGCAAATAGATGACGTCCCAGACCGCTGGTCCACCGTACTTGATCATCTCAGCCGTAATCCCATCTATTCCCGCAGCTTTTCCACATTTCAGACTTCTTATCGCACTTACAATCTCTCCCATACTTATTTTATCCGCTATAGGATCCTCGACAGATTCTGTTGGAGGCAGCTCTGTGAGTAGATCAGCGGCGTCATCATCATACATATCTTTGTAAAATTCACTCCATCGCCTGAGGACGTCTGTTTTGTCAGTCAGTATGTTATTGTCCTTCGAGAAAATCACATTCATCCTACTACTAGCTGTAACACAATTTCTGGACTTCTTAACTTCCCTCCAAAAAAGTTTTGCATTGTCCTTGAAATTCTGTGACAGTTTTTCGTCTACAGTCATTTGGAACCTCTCACGCTTCTGAGCTATTATCTCTTTCGTACGATTTTTTTGCAGGCGGTATTTTTCTTTCATCTTTTCTTTCATACTCTCACTTGAGCTGGACATAGCCAAAATGTCTTGCCTTGCATCCTTCTTCTTTTTAACTTCTTCTTTCACTTCATCATCCCACCAACCATCGCCATTTTTGGTTGTCCGCCCTTTCGAAATGCCACAAACCTCTTTCGCGGCGCATAATATGCTGGACTTAAGGAACTGCCAACAAACATCGACACTCTCAAACACATCTTTCGGTGGACAGGCTAGCTGTTCAGATACCCTTTCTTGATATCTGTCTCTAATAGCCGCATCTTGAAGCCTCCAGCTTTTGATGCGGTCTGCGACTGCAGAACAGGGACCCCCAGCGCGGGATCGCCAGCCCGCGAACAGACCCCTTATCCTAGTTATAACTAGGAAGTGGTCCGTTCCCAGGTCAGCTCCCCTATACACCCTGGTGTCCATCACCTGTGTTCTGAGTCGCTGATCTATTAGAAACAGATCTATCATGCTTCGCTCATTTTTCCGTTCCCATGTATACCGATGAATCCTTTTGTGGTCGAACATGGTGTTCGCCACAAAAAGGTCTCTCTCCATGCATACATCTAATATCAGCTTGCCTGCCTCGTTCACTCTCTTATCACCATACTTGCCGAGTACTGCCTCGTAATCCTTACGGCCTGTCCCGACCCATCCATTCAGATCACCACAAATAATCAGCTTTTCATTCCCTTCTTTCGTCTCTAGAACATTACTCACACATTCCCAGAACTTATTCAGGTCGCAAGTGTCCGCTGAGGCCACCGGAGCATATACCGCGACTAAAACAGTCGGGTAAGGCCTATTTTAAAGCGAGCCCAAATAAGTCTGGGGCTCACCGCATCATAACTTATCATACATTCTGCCAAGCGGCTGGATAGTAGAATTCCCACTCCCGGGCAGGCGTGCTCGGTGTTTGCCACTCCTGACCACAGCACTAAACTCCCGCCCGGGAGCTCGTCTACTCCACTACCCTTCCGCTTGGTTTCAGACAAGCACACAACATCTAACTCGCTCTCTGTCATAACATCGATCACTTCGTTCATCTTATCAGCCATACCTCCTCTTACATTCCATACACCCATCCTACACTCCACACTCCACTTCCCGCCGTGAGGCACTCCGCGTGATGGGTGGCGGTCCCCATCGCCGCACTGTGCAGAATTTTTCGCACCAGCGGGGGCGGACTGGTGCGCGTCGCCTCGGGGGCACGCCCTAATAGCCGTCCGGCCAATGCGCATCGAGTGGAATTGCAGCCCTCTGGGCTGGCAGGAATCGCGACACGCTTCCACTGTGATCCCCATATTTTTTATATTATTATAAAAAAAGCATTGTATTTGAACTTGCCTCAGACAACAATTACTTCAGCAAAAAAAAAAAAAACAAACTGGGTGGCAATGCCCCTGTTAGGGTTGCCAGGCTAATTATATCGTGCGTGCGACACGATGACACAACTAGGGAACTATTTGGTCGTTTTTTGTTACATTTTTGGGTCTTTTCCTGGTCGCGATGAGGCGAGATTGAAGGCGCCTCGTTCACTGTAATTTGTCGCGCCGGGCCGCCGCCGGATTTGAGTTTTTTTACAAACTCTTCGTGACATTAAATTGGTTGCTTATTTCCGATGTTTTTTTTTAATTACAATACATAATTACCTTGCATAAAGTACTAAGCGATTCAGCTTATTTATCTAAGAGCCAGTATCAAAAATCAATTTGCGCGAGCTATCGTTTGTTAATAAAAAAAAATTATCCACGCCTTTAAAAAGGATTGCCTTTAAAGGAGGTAAAGGTGTAATAGTATCCACAATTTCACGGAGTTGTAATGATGCCAACGTGGTTGATGCCAAAAATGTAAAACATTAGTATTAAAACTTAGTACCTAATTACTATTCCTGTGTTTATAGTGTACCCACTACGATTATGCTATAATTGTTGGATACCTACATATATCTAGTGTAGATAGCGCCATCCACCAAGACGCGCCCCACAAATGTGTAGTCGAGATGGCCGTGGGATGCGGGGAGTATGACCCGACTCTATTAATTGTAGTGTGCGTGCACTCATAGGTGATCAGTTTGTACCGACAATACTCAAACATTAGTGGAAGGTTGCACACTTACACTATTAACTATAGGGGAGAATAGTGGGGCGCGTCATCGTGGATGGCACTATCTATACACTGATTAGGACAATTTATACTAAACAATTTGAATATGTTCTCCGGTTGAATAGATCGTTATCAAAGATTAATGTTTCAACAGTCCATATGGATGTAACTCGTTTCTATTTTTCGTTTGATAGAATATACCGAATTAAATATTTAAGTTTCCTCCGCGCTACCATTCTTTTTGCCGGAAATATCTTTTAGGTGTTAACGTGACAGGCAGCGAGTCCGTCGTATATATTAAGAATAATAAACGAATGACCAAGTAATAATTGACCAAATGACCAATTGACCACATGATCAAATAATAATAATAATAAAAAACAAATAATAAATATAATAATAAATTCTTTATTCTTTATTGAGTTACAAGTTATATGTGACATGGTTTGGGATCTCTTCTTTTAAGTTATAATAACCTGTATTAGAAGAGTCCCCTCTTTACCGTGGTCTTATAATGCCACTTGTAATACAAATGTATTATGTAGTTAGTTAGTACGTCTAAGATCTTAAAAATTTGTTTAAAAGTATATATATTAAGAATAATAAACGAATGACCAAGTAATAATTGACCAAATGACCAATTGACCACATGATCAAATTACTGATGGATTTGTAGTTGTCGGGTTTTTTGCAACCATACGAGGCGAGGAAGTGGCCGCCCTGCGCTCTGTAATCGAGACAAAGCCGCGTGAATCGGAAACACTTATGCGGTGACACAAGGCGCCGGCAACCCAGCCGTGTACGAAATACGAAATTTATATACACACGAAGATTTATAAGAAATTCCGTATAGTAATGTCTTAATTAAGATAAACATTGTCCATAAATGAGCGCGTATATCTTATCCGACGTTCATCTTATAAATAATTTGATAAGAATTCCCAGCATCACTGAGATCATCGTGGTCAGATGAAACTGATTTGTATGCTGCGGATATTTACGTAACTTTCACTTAACTGTTCTTTCTTTTAGAGTACTAAATTTTAGTAGGATTGACACTCTGCCCACTGTGGGGGTCCGTTACTGGCTGCTATAGCGAGCCGCCCACATTTACTTCTCTGATCCCATCCAAGTACCTAGTTCACCTTAGATTCTTCATTTGTTTCTATAACACTTTGGTGGCATATCATAAAACTATGATGCCAATAATTATTATATCATTAATACAGGCTGTCCTGCAGCCTAGCAATGAGAGCAGTTGAAGAAAGAAATGCACCACGTATCCTTGTAAAAATCTACTTTTACAAATAGTTCACTATTTAAGCATTGTATTATGTAACCCATTTGGTGAAATAAATTATTATTATTATTATTACTATTACAATAATGGTAGGCTATTATCGTCGCCTATGGACGTCTGCAACTGCACGGGTATAGCCCGCGCGTTACCCTGCCGAGATCTTTAAATCCTATCTTGAATAACACCAATCACGGAAGTTATATATAATATATCCTCACGCCTTCCCACAAGGGTCCCCGAAGGGGTAGGCAGAGGTGTATAGGTAATACCCACACACCCACTTTCCGCCAGAGGTATATTAGGTGGCAACGTGACAGATGGCGAGTCCATCGCCGTTACTCAAGCACGACTATACATACGCCTTTGAATTTCTTCTCAGACGTATGCAGGTTTCTCTCGCCGCCCGCTTTACGGTGAAGGAAACAAAAAAAAGGTCACGGAAGTTAGATCCCTTGAAACCGCGCAGTGCGAAACCTTTTTGGTTTCGAGGTATGGGGATGGTCCACATGGATGACGAGATGTGCGAAGGTAGAAGTTATTTTAATATAAATCTCATCCGTGCCGTGGTGATAGTAAATTGTATCATGGTTCACTACTATTTTGCCAGATACATTTTCTCTACTAGGACGTACAAATACTATTAAATATTACTGCTAAATATAGACGAGAATATCCTTATATGAAATGGTAGCTTCTTTAGAAATATCATAGAAGAGAAGGGGCTGGAGAGAGGATGACTAAGATTGATACAGAGTCCGATCAAATAAAATGTGTTTGTCATAGCGTATAGTGAGGAGATTGCGCTGGACAGATGCACATGGCAGGAGTAGCATCAGACTTAGACGTAGACAGACAGACATGGAATTGTCCCAGGTATTATTATGTAGGTCATAATAATACCTGGGACAATTCCACACAAATTTATCTACTCCCAAATCAAGCAAAGCTTATGGTAACTTGACAACGATATATATATCAACTTATACCAACTTATTACAACTTATAACCGTAGATATATATATATATATCTCTAATACTTTAACTCCAATAACCGTGTTTAATAAATAATAATAATAAATACCTGGGACAATTCCACACATATTGACTTAGTCCCAAATTAAGCAAAGCTTGTGTTATGGTAACTAGACAACGATATATTTACTTATATAGATAGATATATACTTAAATACATAGGACATCCAAGACTAAGATATTAATATTCGTGTTCATCACACAAATATTTGCACTCAGCGGGATTCGAACCCGCGACCTCAAGCTTCGCAGTCAGGAGCTCTAACCACTAGACCAGACTGTTTGACTGACAAATATCTGCGCTAAGAGGGAAACCCGCGACCTCAAGCTTCGCAGTCAGGAGCTCTGACCACACTACAAATATGTACTATTTATTATGTCCACGCGTAATTACGATTGCATAAATACATTCTACGGATGTGGATCGAATCGACGACAGCACAGAATGCAGTCGTACGCTATGCCGTACGCCTGTCTCCGCCTTACAGAGCATCAGAACCAAGTAGGCCTGCTTCTTGTAAGTGCACTGTAATGACTGTGCTTGCAGATGTTTGTCTCTTATGACGCTTCTATAGTTATAGTGAAACCTCTGGTACTGCTATCAATAAACAATGGTAACCGCATCAGACGAGCTTGTTGGCACATAAAAAATAAGTTTTTCTCAATTAGCGCTGTAAATATTCAAATGAGGCATTGCTTAGAATGTTATGTTAAAGACGTGGCTTAAAAATTCTTTATCGACAGCCATTAATTTGCCTCGAGAACTAAGATCGAACTTACTGATTGGAGATGCGGTGTTGAGATTACTACTGAGGGTGTTGAAAGCTTAAATTGTTCATCGTATAAGTAAATATTTTAATTGATTGAGGAAGCTGTGTGTCTATTGAGCAATGGCAGGTTGGCAGGGAAACGATTCGTCTTGATTGAGGTCACGTGTAAAGCGCGATTTGAAGTTTACGCTGAGTTAGCAAAAAGCTACTTGCTCACTCTTTAGATAATATCTAATATGATAATTGACAATTACAGTAAATTTAACTCCAGGCTGTTTGCAGCAGCACACTCCAGGACAGCATCAACATGACGATGGAGCTTACGAGAGTGTTCTACGGACTTGATTTTTACGAATTTAATATCATCGTAATCATTTTTAAATCGTAAAGCCGTGGTGGCCGAGTGGTTCGAGCAGTTGCCTGCGACGCAAAGGTCGCAAGTTCGAATCCCGACTGTACCAATGAGTTTTTCTAAACTTAAGTACAGTGATTAGTCACACCACGAGCTTTTACGGTGAAGGAAAACATCGAGAGGAAACCTGCATACGTCTGAGAAGAAATTCAAAGGCGTATGTATAGCCATGCCTGAGTAACGGCGATGGACTCGCCATCTGTCACGTTGGCACCTAATATACCTCTGGCGGAAAGTGGGTGTGTGGGTATTACCTATACACCTCTGCCTACCCTTCGGGGACCCTTGTGGGAAGGCGTGAGGATATATTATATTATATTAGGTAATCATTTTTATCATCACGAGTTCCTAACTGGGTAAGCAACGAAAGTAGAGCGCCAGTTTTCTCTAGACTTAGATATCACTTTTGATTCGCCGGTTTAGACTTGTCGTTCCAGTGAAGTGTTCGATCGATTTGATCTAGGCAGTTTGAATGTGGTCTTGCACTTATCATGCAATCTTTCTTTCCTCATCCTTTCTATGTGTACAAACCAACGTAGCATCTTCATCTTTACAATCACAACCTCGTCCACGCCAGTTGTTTTGCGAATCTCTCAATTCGATTTGAAATCGTTACGTCTCACATTTTTCGAAGAGAACGCATCTTAACTGAATTTATGCTATTTTTATGTCTCCTCTGCCTATATTCTACATTATACAATTAATAAGGAATCTTCATTCAGCCTAAGAAATTACAGTAATAAGTAAACTGAAGCGCTGAACAAGGTTTAGTCAACTACGACTAAGCAACAAGAGAGCTAAGAGTTACCGACTGAAGCGGACCGTGTAATTTTTAGGTTCCGGGTATTTGTGGTTATATGATTTACGTTGGTTTCAAATAGATACCTAAAGGTACGAGTATAAAACGCTTCTATTGTATCTAGTATTTTTTTATTCTATTACTAACAAGATGCTGCAAACAAAATGTTTGTGTTAGCGTACACGCTTATATTTGTATGGCAACGATAATAGCTAAAGATAAAGCATCTAATGCCATTGTCATAAAAATAGTAGATATCGGATAGCGTGATCGCTAACAGAAAAGGGATTTGTCACACCAAGAGCATGTTGAATGTAAATGTCGAGAGGACCCCGCATACGTTTCAGAAGAAATTCTAAGAAGTATTATTAGGCATGCTTAAGAAACGGCGATGGACTCACCATCTGTCACGTTGTCTTGTGGGAAGGCGTGAAGCTTCTATGACAGAGTTATCAGTCAAAGTAATTGGGAAAGAATGAGATGAAAGCATTAAAAAATTTATGAACAAAAAATGAATGATAAAAGATTTATGAAATTTATTTGGGGAAACGAAGGTTGGGAACCTTAACCAAAAATAACTTGATTTCAAAGATATGTAATATGCAAAATTCTAAGCGAATTAAATGAACATTAATGATATTTATTATGCGATAAAAACTTACAACCATTGTGGTTGTTAGACACGCATACCGAATAAGGAATGGCTTAAAGAAAAAAAACAGTTTAAATATTCTAGATCCATTTTCCATTGATAAAGGTATTTATTGCCTTTATAAATAGAGGTAAGTCGTCCCATGTTCTATATTGTTTAAATTATCTTTTTTTGTATTTGGCACAACGACATGCTTAAAGAACAATTTTAATGAAGATCATAAATAAATAAGAGCACTTTAATGTGGTAAATGTTACGCATAGAGAGTAGAGTGGGGTTACAAACCTGTTTGAAGACCAGTAGGTAAATAGATGACAATCTCGAAATTTGCCCAATCGATAAACTCCGATATCGATTTAGAAAGGTAATCCAACAAACGGCTTACGAAATCAATAGACTGTGTAATGGACCTCAATAGTCTTTCTAGCCGGCCAGTGTCATTATAAGAGACCGCAATTTTTTACCTAACGTTTTACAAGTTGCTATTACTAACCTGAGTGGCCAATTTGTTTTTATTTGTCACCATTGAGGTTTTATTCGGTATTATTTTCAGCCAATTTGTATTGAAGGATGAACTTTTGCTCTTCTAAAAAAATCCTAGCATTCTCTTTATACATTGTATTGCAATGACATTTCTAGTTTTGTTGAAAAGCACCAAATGTCATTACCATATGATATATATTTTAGACTAGCTGTCCCGCCCAGCTTCGCTCGGGTGAAAAAGTTAAATTGCCCGTAACACGATCGCAGCGCCATCTATCGGGTCCAATTGTAAATCTAAACCATTCTCGAATCCACCTTAAGACACACAGAAAGGGATAGCTTCGCCCGGGTGAAACGTTAAATTCCTGAAACTCGATCGCAGCGCCACCTATCGGGTCCAATTTAATATAGCCTATGTTCACCGGAGATAGTGTAGCTTCCCAACAGTGAAAGAATTTTTCAAATCGGTCCAGTAGTTTTTGAGCATATTCATTACAACCAAACAAACAAACAAACAAAGTTTTCCTTGGATAGCGTGGACGCGGACAGAAAAGCACTTTCCTGGGGCGGTTCCCTTACAAATATAGTTCTTGGATGTAAGCTTAAAGACATGTAATTATTCATAAACTAGGCGGTAGAAATCGATTTCATTAGTATAATATTATCAAGATTTATTTTCGGAACTAAACATCCTATGTCTTAATTCAGCAAATAGTCTATCCCTGTGCCAAATTTTATTCAAATCCGTTCAGCCGTTCTGGCGTGATTGAGTAACAAACATCCATACCCACAAACTTTCGCATTTATAATATTATTAATTAGTCTAGTTAGAATTACGCGTAGGTACTAGTGTTTTCACCACGGTTTAAAAATGGGTATAGTATTATATGTAATTTAATAATTACATTTACATATGTTTGTACAAATTGTATATTTTTGTTCAAGTGACGATAATGTCAAGTCTTTAGCTTCTGTTAAATAGTTGATAGCCGGTCCGCTGGACAGATATAGGCTAATCGTTATCTAGCGCTTACAGACGTTGATAAAACGTGAATTAATTAAGTGATAAACGACAGGGGATTATTTTGAATTCAGAATAACAATATTTATTTATATACTAGACTTCGTGTTAATACTAGCTGTGCCCGCGACTTCGTGGAAATTAATATTTAAAAACAATTTTTCAGTTGCTAAAATAAGAGTTGCCTAAGTTACTCCTTTTTACATCATCTATTTATCTGCCAGTGAAAGCCCAGTGAAAATCGGTCCAGCAGTTTTAGAGATTAGCCGGAACAAACAGACAGACAAAGATTGAAAATATAGCTATTCGGTATATGTATCGTGTATACACATCCTCCATCCATATATGCATTTAGTAAAAAGAGAGAAAGGACACTCGAATTTTATTTATTTTTATAGATTTGTGCGTTTCGGCTAGTAGTCAAAGGTCCTGGCTGGGAAGCTTGGACGTGGGCTCGATTCCCGCTGAGGACAAATCTTTGTGTGATTACCGCAAGTATATGTTAGTCTTAGGTGTCCAACAACACAAATATTGCAAGTTCGAATCCCGACTCGAGTACCGATGAAGCCTTAACCACACCACGGGTTTTAGAGTGAAGGAAAACATCGAGAGAAAACCTGCATATGTTTACGAAGAAATTTCAAGACGTATGTAGGTACGTACGTAGTACGTATGTACGTAGGTAGTCGTGCTTGGACAACGGCGATGGAATCGCCATCTGTCATGTTGGGGCCTGAAATATATCTCCGGCGGAAAGTGGGTGTTCTACCTACACGCCTATACATATTATACATACAGGGGACTTTTGTGGTAAGAAGTTAAGATTTTTAATATGCATGCAGCCTACCTGATGGTAAGCGGTTACCGTCACCTTGCAACTGTGTCAGTCTCGCGTTGCTGACCCTGTTAATTTTACTCTTTAAACCACTTTACGTGTTTCCAGCATAGCGGGTAATTGCTCTATAATCTCTTGTAATTCGCTTCAATCCAATCAACAGACGCAATTTGTCTTAATCCAATAGTTAATCTGTTTAATAAAACCTCTATTTCCATGAAATTAGAGCACAATTTATCTCCACTGTATTATTACGCGTTTGTATACCTAACTTAAATGTTGTTGTAAAGCGACTTTAGAATTAAATTAACAAAAAAATTATGCGCCTGCACAAGTTTTAAATTTGATTCTGATGTAAAGTTCTGTTTTCAAATAACGTTTAATATCTTCACATAGGCAGAAGTGTAAAACATCATATTAACAGTGTAATAGAGAGAGAGAGAGAGAGATCGAGATCACATCGTATTTGATTAATGGCTTTTTTTTGTAACTTGTATAATTTTTCACGCCTTCCCACAAGACTTCCCAAGGGTTGGTAGAGATGTGTAGGTAGATAATACCCACACATCCACTTTCAACCAGAGATATATTTGATGTGCCAACGTGACAGATGGCGAGTCCGTCACCGTTTCTCAAGCGAAACTATGCACACGTCTTTGTCATTTCTTTATATTATGTCTTCTCATAACTGTTTGAGTAAACATTATAAAAAAATATATGTCGATATTTTTTTTATCCATAGCGTAAGTACATTTTCAGGTCACAAGTTTCAGTAGTGTGCGTAAAATACATATGTAATTCCACTCAGCTCAATGACGCAATTTATGTTTATGTTAAGAAATACAGTTGTTAGTTTTATACGCAAATGTATTCCTTTGTTACAATAAAATACACTTTAAGTTGATTCATCAACGTGTTAAAGCTGAGGCGAAAGACTATCGTAAACACGAATTTATAGCTCGATGGCATGTTTTACAAGTTTGAGGTACATCGTTACATTTAATTGTATTTCGAATGGGTAGTTTTTGTATTTTTCATGCGCATTATATTTTTTTATATTCTAACAAAATTAATGCCAAGAACCTTTTAAAGAGCCGTGGTAGACCAGTGATTTGAATAGTTGCATGCAACACAAAAATTGCACTGTACTGTACCAATGAGTTTTTCTGAATTTAAGTACACCGATTAGTCACACCACGAGCTTGGAGGAAAACGTCGAGAGGAAACCTGCACACGTTTGAGAAGAAATTCAAAGACGTATTTTATAGTCGTCCTTAATACAAACTATTTTTTTTTTTACAATTTAATATATACCCCATCGGATATGTATTCACTGTAGTTTTTATCTCCGTTTTTATGTAATGTCATTTAGCATTATACTCCCTCTATAATATTTCCCTGCCTCTTCTCACCGCACCGCGAAATCATCGATACACTAAACCATGTCTTATATTGCCCCAGCCTCCCCACAAACGCTCTCCGCCTATTTCCCGCGGGGAGAACGGGCATGTTATGAAAATTTGACGTGAACCAATATGCGATGATACGCCCTGGGGTTATGTTCGCCATATTATTTTGCATGTGTGAAGTTATCATCCTTAGGGTTTTGTTTATGAGTGTTTCAGAATATGAGCTTAATAGGTTGGCTTACGTGTTCGCAAAATGATATCCGTTCTTTTAAACTTGTACTACATTAAACAGTTTCAATGTACGTAACATAATAATTATCATCACGCCGAGTCCCTAACGGGGTAGAGAGAATAGAGCGCCAGTTCTCTCTAGACTTTCACACCTCTTTCGCTTCGTCCGCATTCATCAGTCTCTTCATACATGCTCGCCGGTTTCGAGTACTCTTGATGTTCCCACGCTTGAGTGTCCGATCGATTTGATCTAGGTAGTTGGAACATGGTCTTCCTTTGCCTCTTCTTGCATAGCTACGCTGTGTTTTCGTATATTTCACGGAGCACTACAAACGAGTTTGTTCTAACAAATTTACTAATAAAATCATTTTCTTTCCAGAGTGGTATTTTTCTCTCTCTCTCTCTTTCTTTTCTCTTTAATTTGTTTTGTATACATACCAAAAATTGTATAATTGTGGTTGGAAACTATCATTATTGCGGACTAAAACATTCAGCCTATCTAAATTCCTTCATTACGGAATTCTCAGTGCTTCAGGAACATCAAAAGTTGGACATAACATTCCCGTATTTTACTAGCACTAAACATGTTTTTATCCCCGATTACTTTTACTGCACATCTCGAGTATGTTTAAATGTAAACATGTAGTATGTATGTTGATATATTTTATCGCCAATCCATAACGTGAGAGGCGGTAAAAGTGGCCATATTTCAAAAGTGAAAATATATGAGAGAGCGCGATCGACAGACGTACATAAAATATACTGAAATGTACATATTCCCTTATAAGTATTACAGAGTGTTTGTATAAAATGATACACACTGTATCTTTGATAATCATCACTAAGAATTATCTTGTACGAACTCGACAGTACTCCACGGGGTAGGCAGAGCACCAGTTCTCTCTAGACTTACTAGGACCGCATGCTTGCATTTCTACTTTAACGGAATAAAAATAAATAACACATATGTATGTTGGCTAATTTTTTAAATCAAGGAAAAGATTCCCTTCCTAGGCCGTAACTACCATGATAGGTTTTACTACGCAAATTACACGTAGGTACTTGTGTATCCATATTAAAGTAAAATAATTTTCGTATCGGTACAGTATAGT